>CAMOHE010024553.1:1114-16516 GCA_946598075.1 Artocarpus hirsutus
AAGCTGTGTGCAACCACACACTGTTTTTAAATCAAATTGCTTTATTAAAACTTAAATTAACAATCAAAAACAATTCAGAATAATTAAAAATCATCAAAAAGTAATTAACACAAGGTTTCCACAAAGTAATCAAATTAAGTTTAAAACACTTATCATGGCACACTAATTCACCATTTAGCATTCTAATTCTATTTAATTAACTTCGGGGTGTTACAAGAACCAAATTAAGAGAGAAATAACATTGGAGATGAGAATTGATTGTAAAACTTGTTAAAGTTGCATGTGTATTTCTAGGAGATTGGAGTGTAATAGTTATGAGTTACAGTACACTAGCGTGAATCACACAAGATGGAATAATGACATAAGGGGTGGTTGGCAGTTGTGGTATAGATCACTTTCTCAGTTATAAATAGTATAAAGCTCTCACATGTTACGATAATAATAAAAAACAATCGTTACAATGTAAAGCTCTCACATACTACAACAAAAATAGTTTTAACCAACAGTTTTAACCACCCTGACAAATACCCTATTAGTGTTTAACTATGTGAGAGTCATAATGAAAGTTAACTATGTGAGAGTCATAATGAAAGTTATGAATAATCATTGACATTACTAATCAAATGAAGGTTATACCATTATATGTTTGTCATGGAAAAGGAATCTTGGTTGTTCACATTTCTTTCCAACAAATAATAAAATTAGGTAGGGTGCAACTTAGAAGGATATATTATTATGTACTGTCTCATCATGCAAATGTAATGCATGTAATGTTATGTTGCTTCGCCAGCACTGATGACCAAGGAACGGCTATCACCGAGCCTCTCCTTTTTTTTTTTTTTTTCAAAAGGGTAAAAGAGAAATTGGCTAATAGTTTTGGCATATAATCTTTTCATTTCTAAAAAAAATAATTATAATTGTTAAAAAGATGGTTGATAAAATCAGTTTTAACCAAAATTTTTAGTTGTTATATTATAAAGCTCTCATATATTATAGTGATAAAAAAAATAAATTACAATATAAAGTTCTTATATGTTACAATTTTCAGTTTTAACCACACTTCACAACATTATATAAATTTTATATAATTTCAAGTCAAAAAAATTTTATGACTTGCTTGCCTTTCTCTCATCCAAGTTTAGCTCTCAAATTTCATATATAGGCCTGATTGAATTTTTTTTAGATACATGTATGCTATATGCTATACATGTTTCACTTGGATTGATTGATATCATTCATCTAAAAATTATTTGAAAATATTCCATATTAGCATAGCTAAATTTTAGTGTGCTGATTAAAATATCTATAATTTAGATCTAGAGTTTTTTTCCCACTCTTCCAAGCTGCTTCCCGCCTCTCTCTCTTTTGCCACCTTCATTCTCTCTCTCCTGGCCATCTTCCCTAGCCTCCCCCTTCACTCTCCCCTGTCTTCTTCCCGGGCCTACCCCCTCTCTCCTCGCGTGAGTCTCCTTCTCTGATTTGGTCGCCATTTGTCGAGGAACACTAATGTGACCGGACGTTGTCGGACTTTGACTCAAATTGCACAACACCCAACACGGGTAGATCACAGAGACACCATCATTGTTGTGCTCTTCGACACCGACACTCCCTTGCCGAGCTTACAACGCCATTGAGACAAAGCCATGGAGATCTTGTGCATCCATGGTCGAAGACTTAGTCTGAGCACCGAATTAAGTAAATCGTGGCCTCTGCGTTCTACCGCTGTAGAAATCTACACCACTCTTGTCTCGAACGGTGACTAACGTTGTAACTGCACGGAAGAATGGCTGCCCTCCACCAATTTGTAACTCCAGAGAGATCTCCTCCATGGCTTCTCCACGACAACATTAATTTTTTTTTCCTTTTTTTTTTTGGAGATTTTGCAATATGATTTGTGTTTTGTGAATTTTTTTTTTATTTTTTTCTGTGCTCTATGATTTTTTTTTTTTTTTTTACAGATCTTGTGATTTATCAAGTGTTTTGGCGAGGAAATTCGGCAAAAAGCAATAGTTATCGGTGGGTATCTTGGCGGTTAGCAAATTGTAATCATCGATTGGTCGGTAATGATGACAGAAGTTGTGAGATTTCGGTTGATAGCCATGGCAGATACCCATCGAATACCAATTGATCATGTTTACGGTGTGTTTTTTATTTGATGGATTTTTAGTTTTTTGTATTTTTAACTATTGCAGCGACGGTGGCGCCGCCGGCAAAGATAAATATCGGCCGGTATCCGTCGTGATATTGGCCGGCACGGTATTATGCCGAGTTTCGGCTGGACACTTGTATGATGGTTGAATGCTGCTTAGTGTCTTGATCAGATACTGGTATGTAGCAGTTACCAATCGATATTTTTTGAGGATATATTTAGTATTTTTAAATAAAATATTATAATAAGGTGCAATATTCTTTACAATTGTGTATTAATATTTTAGTGAAATAAATCAATCTAAACTTTAATTTTATGACATATACATGCCTTTGATAGTTCTTGATAAAAAAAAAATGTAATGTCTATTTTTTGAAAATTTTCACGTTATTTATTTTTGACAAAATTAGCGTGTGGCTCCAGTTAAGTAAAGGTGGATTAGCGAATGCCTTCAAGTGGGGTACTCACTAATTGCATAATTATATGTGATGGATTCTTGTAAAATAAAAAGGCTACGTTCATGTGATTAATTCTTTACATAATTCTTTTTACCAAAAAAAAATCTACATAAATCTTTGAGGGGAAAAATTTAAAAGAAATTTTACAAAAATGAAATAGACAATACGCATTCACGTATAATAAAATATACAGCCAGAGCCTTAATGAGGATTGGTCCAGCCGTAGGCTAGATCTTTTTTGAACAAATTTTTATAAATTCTCCCTAAATTATATCACTTGTAGCAAATGCCCTCAAATTTTATAACATATCTGTTGTATCTTTTGAACTATAATACTTCTTTATATTTACCTATGAACTTTGAAATGTGTTGTTTTTTGGATAAAATAATACTTATTACCCTAATTAAAAGCATAAATTTGTTAGTTTATTCAAAATCCTTAATGAACCAACATGAGTTACGGTAGTTCTCTTCTTCTATTTTTTCTTAATTTTAAGTAAGAATGTATGAGAGTTTTGTACCCAAATGGTTCATTTAAAATAAAAAGAACATTTATATTTATAACGACCCTACTTATTTAGTCATTATTTAACCACCTAAACATACATTTACGTAGATTATATAATTTTACAGAACATTTTTTATTATTATTATAAAACTATTTTAAAAGATAACTTTGCTATTTAATTTTAATTTGAAACTATTTTTACTTTTCCTTGCAATAGAAATAGTAACATAATATAAGGGTTTAACAGTTATCCAAAACATACATCTTACTAGAGTCATACATCTTTACATATTATCAAAAGAGTCATAATTAACAAAACTAACTCTTTGTTTGGTATGATGGAAAGTGGAAGGAAAGAAAAATTTGAAGGGATTTTGGGATGGAAATTAATAAGTCAGGTTGTTTGGTATGAGAGAAGTTTAAAGAGAGGAAGATAACGTGGAAAAATTAGTAGGTGAGTTCTCATATATTTTCTCCTCCTAAAAATGGACCAGGTATGAGATGGAAAAGGTTATTAGTTACATATATGAGACAAAATTATAAAATTGTCCATCCTAAGTACAGCAAAAAATGTGGCGCTTGACCCTCTTTTTCCACTGCGTTATGTTTAACATATCTTTCGTTTTCTTTTTTTATCATTTCGGACAAAAGACCATTAGATGAATTATTAATGAATTCAATTTCAAAACTTATTCCCCATAAATCTAGTATTATATTTTCTACGACTCCACTTTAATCGTCTGTCACTTTACCTCTAGTCTATTAGTTATTATTGATAGGTTGCTTACCTATAGTATGAACATTCTTAGGATAAGCTTTCACTCAGCAAGTAGGAATTATAACTCGCAAAGCATTTAAAATATTATGTAACAATAATATGCATGTGTCGATTATGCTCAGTTATGATCTCATCTTGTTATTTTATCAGGGCCCAAATAGTCATACCTGTTACATGCGATTGACGGGAAATTAGGGTTTACAAGGTCTCGACACTATGATTTAATTTAATTTATTCTTTATTTGTAAATCTGAAGCCTCTCCGTAGGTTAAGAGGTTGATGCGACACTCTTTTTTTATTTACCTTTAAAAGTTTCACTAAACAATTTAGTAAGCATATTATATGACATGGCATAGCACAATTTGACTTGAAATTAAACATGCTTACTACTTTTAGAAAATGTTTATTTAAAATCCATATTATAAGCGAGATTCCTACTTTCTTATTTTTGTGTAGTAGGTTTTTCCATTAGTCTTGAATTCCTTATCCTATAACAGAAACAATTATATATAAAACATCCACTAAGAGTGTATAAGAGTAATCTATTTCATCCTATATAAATTTTTTAGCAAAATCGTAAGAATTTTATTGTAATTCCTTTAGCAAATGGTCATAAAAAATGTTTTCTATTACAAGGACTAATTATTTAATTAAATCCTCATCATATTCAATTTTTTAGTTGCCTTTAATTCGTTTTAAAATTGATAATTAATTAATAATTAATTGATTATCTTATTGTTGCTAAGTCTACATGACCTTAATCAACTAAATTAGAAATTTTTTAAATTCATGATTCTTGAAGTAAGTTCTAATTAACCCTTTTCTTAATTCATTTAGTGGGCTTGCAATTAGTTCAAAGTCCATTAAGCCCAAAAATGCTCCTACAACATTGTATATGTCATACTGTTAAAACTATGATCCAAGTGGCATTTTGGACTAAGGCCGGCGTTGAACCTAAGTCTACTATCATAATACTAAGAATCTAGAGTGTCGAGTTTTTACAATAGCCATTTTAATGTTTACATAAAAACTGTTAAAGTTTCATGACACTAGGTTGCGCTTTAACTCTATTTATTTAGCTCGAAATTTCATATCAAAATCGTGCTTTAAAATTTCATTTGAAAATGATAAAACACTAAATGTAAGGCTCATATACTATGTTATGAGCAACATAGTTTCTTAGTTGTCCAAAAATAGGAATCGATAGCCATGCCAACATTGTTTATAAAAACTAGTGTTGGGGGTACCATTTGGTTAGTTTTGAAAAGTTATTGAAAAATTTATATGTTGACGACAATTTTTTTTTTAAGGTTTTTCTTTCTTCACGGAAATTACTTTGTTTCAAATAAAGAGTTTAAAAACTTCCATGTTCATTTAAAGTCCCAATCACTATCCTTAGTATATTCGTTTTCCATTTAAATTTTGCAAATTTTGCTTATTAAAAAGTTTTGATTGATTTTATAAATCCCAACTAAAATCCATTTTCATGAGATATTTTTACAAAACTTTCTTCATTAAAGTTCTTGTTTTATCAAAAACTAAGGCCCCATTTGGTTTTATTTTGAGAATTTTTGGAAATTTTTTTGTACGCTCTTTTAGGCAAAAATATCAAAAATACTCTTAGCACAATTCCTAAAAGTTTCTCATTTTTTAAAATAAAATCATTTTCACCTATTTTGAAAATAATACCAAACGGATCCTACTTTCGTGTTTGGTGAAAATTATAATTCGACTTTAAAATATCTCGAAACTTTGAAAATTGTTTCAGGCCATAAATGTAGATTTTGAATAGTGTTGGAAAACTGTCTATAACTATATTTTAGAGGCAAACTTTGGAAAACATTTCTTTATAAAAGTTGTTTGTCTCGTTGAAAACTAAGACTTTTATGTTGGGTAAAAATTACAATTTAGAACCAAAATGGCCAAAACAATAGCTGCTTGAGCCAAAACTGCTAACTACCTTAGAAAGCCACAAGCAGTTTTGGAAAACTACCCAGAAACCCATCCTAGAGCCAAAGCTGTGTTTTTGCTTAGTCACAAACTTTTGTTTAAAACTTTGAAATATAAAAGTTTCATGTTCAAAAAGTTTTAAAATCTGATTCTAAGGCTTCCTTTTTTGTAATCAAAATTTGTGAAAAATTTTCCACAACATCAAACATGTACCAAAACTAAACTAAACTTATATAACCTAACTTATTATAACAAATTACATTTAGAGCCATACCACTCAACATAAATAAAATTATTACAAACCATATTCTTACTAAAATATAAACATAATTCATAAACATCTAAACTTTGAATGAACTAAAGGACTCAAAGAAGAAGGTTAAGGATTTTACCCTTGAAGACTCTCCTTTAAGGGTTTGTTCTAGAACCACTAGTTTCTCCTTTCTTCTTTTTTAAAACACTAAAAAAAACACACACATAAACTTTGAACAAAAAAATCTAATCTTGTATTATCTAAGTAAATAAGAAGAAAAAAATTGGAATTATGATTAGAATTATACCCTTGAAGATCTCTAAAAATTCCAACTTTCTTCTTCTTATTCTAATCTCTGCTAGTTCTTCTTCTTCTTATTCTTCTTCTTTTTTCTTTCTTCATTTGGCTAGTGAGTTTATGGTGGTAAGGAAGGGAAAATTTTTGGAGACTTGCTTTGGGAAAAACTGGGTCTTGAGAAAGGGAAAAGGAAAGAAAATTTCTTGATGGATCCTTAGTGAAATCTAGTTTATTTTCTTAAAAGACCTTGAACACTTACATGGATTTGGAAGAGAAAATAAGAAGGAAAATCTTCGGAGGTTTTCCTCTTGATGTGGTCAGTTTTAGGAGTGAAAAGAGAGCAAATAGAGAAAAAAAATGAGGTCTTTTGATGGTACAACTATATATAGAGCAAAGGCTAATCTAATCACTTATAATCTAATCACTTAACTTAACTGATGATTAATTAAGTTCTTAAGTGACTTTGATGAGTTAAAATTTGGTTTAAAATCTCTTAAGTATGGCCCCATTCCTTAAGCTGGGGTGGGTGAGATTTTTGTCTCATTAATGCACTAACTCTTAAGTATGGCCCCATTCCTTAAGCTAGGGTTGGTGAGATTTTTGTCTCATTAATGCACGAAGGACAAGTTTTAAACCAAGCTAAATCATGGTCAAATCTCATTTTTGTTCTTATCCCTAAAGATTCCTACCAAACATGTATATTTTGCACTGCCAAGTAATAACTATCTTAACTGATAGGAGATTTTAATCAACTGGTCCTTTCTTATTTATTCAAATACAGTTACATGCCAAACACAGTATAAAGCGATGTCGATATAAGTTTTAATAGCATACCGATTTTTTAATGTGTTTAGTCTTAAAATTAATTCTAGACTTGATAAAAATCTACACTTGGCTTTTTTTTTTCTTCTAGACTCAGCAATAACATAGTTTTTTGACAATGTCAATTTCCAAGCTTGCGTACGATTTTCTAATGAAATTGTTACTCGCGTAACTCTCATTTTTAATCGATTGGCAATTAAGGAATTTTTGAGCATTAGAGTATTTCTTGGTACAGTGCTAGCTTCATATTGTACTTAAAAATTCTTGTAATTAAATTTCTTAAGTCGTTTACAAATTGTCACGAAAGTTAAATTTAACTTTAAAATTTACTATAAAATTTTTGAAATATTTATATTAATTTCGTAAATCCTTCAGTCATGAAATTCATAATAATATTTTCAAGAAAATCCTTAATTTAAATATATAAATTACATTAATTAATTCTAAGATTTTCTCAGTCATTACAATAGTAACCTCTAAGTATCATATTTTTATCTTGAATCATATGAAAATTTAGTAATTCCATCTAAAAAACAATGTTTTCACAATTCGGGAGTAAATTTGGAGAAATATTATACTTAAGGGGCACAGTATATACTTTTTAAAGTTCAAGGGGTACATGGACATAAGTAGCATAGTTCAGGAGTATTTTGTAAAATTTACCCATCTTATATATGTGTGTGTGTGTGTGTGTGTGTGTATACAATGATTACACCATAATTTTGAATTAAAATAACATCACCAATTATAAAAAGAAAATCAATATTTTGTACCTTTTATCTATTTATATTTATTCTCCTTTTTTCTAAATATACCAAGATTGCAATAGAGTCTAATACACAGGTAAGATTTTGAAGTCCACAAATTATGTATTTATCTAATAGTATTTTTTTTTTGTTTAGTTGAAGGTTTTTTTTTAGTTGAAGTTTTAAGTTCAAGTATGCTTAAAAGTCAGATTTTTAAATATAATTTTACAATTAAGAAAGGATTCATTACAAAAATTCCTCTTTGACTATATTCTTTATTACACTATGCCTTCTGAATTTCAAAATATAACATGTGTTCCCTTGATAATGAAATGTTAACAAAAAAAATCCTTTCTTATGATTTTTAACATAAATGACAAATGAGGGTTGTTCAACAAATTAATTAGTGAATTATTATATTCTTAGCTTATTTCGGTGTAGTCACATAAAAGTGAAAGATCAAATTATTATCTAAAATTTTTTAAGGTTTTTATTTTATTTTTCAATAATTAAAATTTTTAATTATTTAAACTTTTAAATTCAAGTTAACTTTAGGCATGGCAAAATTACCAAAATACTGTAATATTATGTACTATGTCTTAATTATGTATTAATTTTTATTAAAAGTTCTAATAAAAGAAGTTTTTTTGCCGATATTTCACCAATTCAGATGTATGTTACATTTTGAGGTTTAAGGACGTATTGTTACAAGGACTATAGTTGAGGAAAATTTTTGTAATTGATCCATTAAATAATTTTAAGGGCAAAACTAGAAGAAAATTGTAAAACAATTTTTTATTAGGAGTAAAAGTTCAATGGAGTCCCCCCCTAACTAGCAATAGAGCATCCTTATTCAAAAGTTGGATGAGGTATTGAACAGGGTCATGGTGGGTCCCACAAATGTGAGAAATGTTAGAAATCTACCTGATTTTGTTAGGGTCTATTTGGTAAATGGATTCAAATTAGTGCTTTGATTTGAGTTATGTGATTTGAATTAGGATTTAAATTAATGATTTGAATTGTTATCCGAATTAATGTTTCGATGTGTATTTAACTTTTAATTTGAATATAGAATAAAATTGAAATTTGTATTTGGAGAGGCACTAAAAATAATTTTTGATTTATTAACAAATTTAATAAAATCTTAATATTAATGATCCTAAACAATATGCAATATGGATCTTAATTTATTCTTCTCTTCATTAGGAACACAATGAAAAAAAATCTTGATTGGATATCAAATGAAAAAGTTTTGATTTTTTTCCTTAAATATAGGAGATAAAATTTTAGTTTTTACTGTAACCAAAATATTCAAGTTTCAAGAGTTTAAGAGGAGGTCAGAACTTTAAAAAGTGAGATTCTTGATACTCATTTGATTTGAATTTTGGAAAAAATAAACACATATCTAAAGGATTCTTGATACTCAAATCTAAATTTGAGTCCATTGAGTCTAAAGAATACACAAACCAAATGGACCCTTAGGTGTTCCACATGTTAATTAATTCTATTATCTAATTAGTTAAATTTTGAATGGTTTGGGGGCGATGCAATAACTGCCATGTATCTAATAGTAAATAGTAGAAGAAAGTGACAAAGATGCTTATAAATAACCTGTGTACTGTTTGGCAAGAAGCGGTCCTAACCATTATCTCAGTTATGAGCAGTGTAAAACTCTCATATACTACAGTAAAAAGGAAAAAAATTGCTATAATGTAAAGCTCTCATGTGCTATAGTAAAAACAGTTTTAACCAATAGTTCTAACTACTATGCCAAACACCCTATTAGGGTCCCAGCTTGGTCCACCAGTAGAAAAATGCACGTATTTTTTTCAATTTTTTTTCCCTATCAATTGAAGGATCTTAAGGAGAATAGGCAAGGCTAGAAGTACCAAAGTTAATCTAAAAATTTATTTTGCTTGAACGTACCATGGCTGGAGGATAGTATAATTTATTTTTGTGACCCAACTCAAACCCGTTGGATGGACGAGCATTTTTCTAACAAGCCACCAAAAGATGCAGGAACAAAAAAATGGTATTCTTCTATTATTTTGCTTGATTTTTCTCTTCTCGAGAGATAAAACAGCACAAAATAACATTCAAATACCTTCCCTCTTTTTAAACAAGCATAGAGAGAGTTGATGTTTAAATCATTGGTTTAACTGTGAGTTCTAACTTAAAACATTGTAGCAAATTCAAATTATGTAAAAAAAAATACTAAAACAAAACTGATTTGAAAATTAATTTTTCCCGTATAAATTAATAAATCAAACATCACATAAATTTCCCCATTGAGATGTCAACACCGCAGAACCATGACCTATTGTCACCAATCAGCTTTGACAAACTTTGCCACTGGAAAATACCCATTTCTCTAATCACCCCATGGAAGCAACCATATTAGTCTTTAGTTAATTGGTCCTTGTATGCTTTTCTACAAATAGCAACCTCACCCTAATTTCCTTGCCTTACGTACATATTATCTTGACCACCCGGTAAGGCACTTTCCTTTTTTAACGAATTTTTTTTTAATCCCCCTTGGCGTGGATTACTATTTTGGTTAGTTAGCCTCTTCAGGGAATAAGATGTAAATTAGGTTAGCTACCAAAGGAGAAAGAGGCCAAACTCTAAAACAAATGGATTCAAATTTTCTTCCAATTTCGATGTCTCAAGTGGTGTCGAACCAATCATATTACGACACATAATTTAATAAAAACATGTAAAAATCAATTAAACATTATTTCAAACTTGTCATAATATGATTGATTAGATATCTTTAGAACACCAAAAATTAGAAGGACAATTTGAGTCCAAAATGAATCTTCTAAAATCTTTCTTTGTCAAAATAGTCTCCGATACAAAATTTCAATATATATAGATACATATATGACCCTAGCTAATGACCAAGGACCGTGATCTATGACCAGCAGCTCAAATTCAAAAGGCAAAATGATTTCTCTAAACATAAACGACAATCCCAATAGCTAAATATAAAACGACAAATAAAAGGTTTGACCACTCCAAAACTTGCACAAACGACATGCTAAGCAGTCTCAAAAGGTTGCTCCAATCACAAGCAAAAAAATTTTCCTTTTTCTTCTTTTTGTCCTACATCATTGGTTATTCTTTGTATCACTTGTATGTGCAAGTGTACACTGGACATTGATTTTATTCCCCATATCATTTTCCTCTATTCCACCCTGAAGTGGGTTGAAGGCTTCGCAACTAAGATGATATTTACGACATACCAAAAAACCGAATGTAATGTACTCTTGTATAACTACTAAATAATCACATATTTTCAAATCCCAAGCGATGGAACATGGAAAGGGAAGGACCCTTATATTCTAAGTCTCTATCATTCATAAGGTGTTTAGAAATATAGTTAAAACTATAACTTAAAATCAAAAATATTATAGCATGTGAAAATTTTACCCTAACAAATTTTTGCTTTATACTGTAATGTATGAAAACTTTATAATATAGCTATTGAAACTAATAAGTTTCAACTAAGTTGACAAGAAAAGTACCTCAACAATCTTCATTTGCTTGCTTTTTTATACATGTTTTGTCTGTTTGCTTACATGTGAGTCTAAAATGTACACTACAACTATTACATTTTTTTTTATTATTGTTATATCAAAAAAAAAAAATAGAAATATATGAAGTTAATTAGTTGGTGTACTACATCTTTAAAACCACTAATTTTTTTTTTTTACCTTTAAAAAAAACCTTTATCCTCACCACTTCTGACACATAATAAGTTCATTTTTTCTATCTAAAATTCGTACTAATTTACTAGAAAAAATGCAGAACCAACAAGATCCAACTGCATCTTCCTCCCAACTTCCTACTACATCTTCCTCCCAACTTGTCTCAAGTACCTAAAATCCACAGAAGATTGACGCCGTCAGAAGACCGCAGAGGGAGGTCTGGCAATGTCACCCCTTTGGACAAACTCGCAGTCACAACCCTCGAGGTGAAATCTCAATACAATTGTGCACCTCCACCGGAGAAATGATCTGGCAGCCGCGGCCCTGCGAGGAGAGATCTAACTGTGCGACGCTAGCATCGTAAGGGAGAGGGACAATCGAATGACAACGAAGCAAGGGAGGAGAAGAACAGTTGGATCAATCACGAGGAGAATCGTTCAGTGTCGTGGCGGCTAATTCGACGTTGCAACGACTAGTTCGATGGCGCGATGAGATCTCGCCGACAGAGATCGAACGCGTTGGCGGAGAGAAATCGTTGTTATGGTCGCTAACGATTTTCTGTTTGCAATGGCAGTCAACGCCAGATCTGACTCAAACAGAACGACGAAAAAACGAGAGACGTCCATGTTGACGAGGAGATCTTACTGCCTCAACGTCTGACGGAGGAGGAAGAGGTCTCTCATGGACGTGTTTGCCGACAAGACGGCATCGCAAAATTGGTTGGACGTGAAGGAGTAGTTTGAGTTTTGGCTCTGTTCGCTGGACAAGAAAAGAAGTTGGGAAATCCCAACGTGAACCTATTCAACCATTACCTAATGGCCAACATTATGATCCGGAGCCAAAATTGTGTTTTGTTTTGTTTTTTTTTTGTTTTTTTAAATTGCATATTTTGGAATTATTTGGTTTAGTATCTCACTAATTTATCTGAGTTCATATTGATAGACTAGTATGATTTACCCTTCGCTTTTGTATATCACTTGTTAACTTTAGTATATCAATTGTAAATTCCCAGTAGATTTTAGTTTATCGCTAATAAACTGATGATAAACTTGACTTTATCAGTGATAAACTCAAGTTTATTATTGATAGACTCCAGTTTATCAGTGATAGACTTAGCGTCAATTCTGTTTTTGTATTTTTAAGCGTTATTTTTTAAACAATCTCATAAAAGTAAAGTTGAACAAAAATACCACATAAGTAGTATCTGTCAAATTCACCCTAATTTGTCAGTCGTGACCCATGTATTAACTCTTTATTTCTTTGATGAGTTGGGGCTAAGGATTTTGGCTAAATATTAGGGTCAATTTGATAAGTACCCTTATGTGGCACTACTTTTCAAAATTACCTTGGAACATATTTTTAAAGAATAAAAAAATAGAATTGAGTCTAAGTCTATGATCGATGATTTCGAATCCACCGATGATGACCTTATCTATTACTGATGAATTTGAGGTTATCACTGATGAACTTAAGTCCATAATTGATGACCTTCAGTCAAAATACTAAACAAATGATGAATCAATATATTTTTTTAGGGTAATAAACCAATATAGTTTATATAAAAAAAAAAAAGTAATCTCAAGAACTAACCCCTAGCCTAAGCCGCTGAAGACCACAAAGAAGACCAGTCATACACTGTCTATCGCTCGTTGCCGTCTCTCATCGCCTCGTGTCTGATGACATTGCTGCCAAAAATAGACTTGCCTGACTCTCATCTACAAAACGCTGCAACATCAAGCTAAACCGAACCACTTCGGCTGTCGTTGATCTCTCTCTCATTTTGTTAATATCCATCGTCATCATGTCGCTAGTTACATCCATCACATCAAATCTGGACGGCGAAGTCATTCGATGACGATGACAACAACAACGCACTCACTCGACGGAGAAGTCGTTCGACAGGATCTCTGGTGACGAAAAAGAGAATTGGAGTTTATTTTGAAAGTGCATGATGAAAAAAAGATGAGAGCGATCACATCGTGGTAGCTGATTCGGTGATGAGATGAGATCTCGTCAGTAGAGATCGACGGCGCCAGTGGGGAGAAATCGTTATTGTGGTTGCCGGCAAATTTGTGGTTGCAATAACTGTTCATTTTTTTCCAATGGATTATTAGAGATTTTGGGTAGGGTAATTTGGAGTTATTAGGTGTCTAACAAAGTTTAAATCATAGGCTTTCAAAAAAGCGGTAGAGGCGTTAGTTGCACTAAAAAAAGTGGTATGCCTACAAATCAATTCCAAATACTGTTGCAACTCTTACACGAAGACCTGCACATACCTCGCATTTATGCTCGCTGTCATGACAGCGACTTATGGACACATCAATGAATGGTTATAGCTTAAAAAAATTAAAGTGTGTTAGAAAGATGGTTAAAACTAATAAATTAAAATTAAAATAATATAATATATGAGAGTTTTATATCGTATATTTTTATTTTATGTTTTAAGATGTAATAGTTTTATACTATATATTTTTGCTTTAAATTACATTATATAAGAGTTTTACACTATAATAGTTGAAAATAATAACTTGAAATTAAGTTCCCAAAAACACAAAAAATAACCTTGTAAAACGAGACATACTCTTTTAAAACGACGATGTATAGGGTTAAAAAAGACAATACCCTTTTCAAGCGACATTAGCTGACATTAACTATAAAAACAACAAAACGACTTAAAATATCCTATTTACCAAACGATAATGAACACAAAGTTCTCATGAATTTTAAGTTATTGTTTTTAATTAAAAAGTTTACTTAAAAAAAGTTGCCAATTGAAACTTAACAACTCATTTGTCATTGCCCAAATATGATTTATTTGATTCTGAAAAACATTATAGTTAAAAAACCAAAAAAAAAAGGACGCGAGCAAGGATGCATTACTTTCTCACATTTTTTTATTTTTTATTTTTTGCATCACATACATGAAACATGAGAGAACCCATAATTTGTTTTGTTTTATAAATCTTTGTTGTGTTTTTCTCAATATGTTTCTTGTTTTAAAAAATAAAAATAACCAATATGTTTGGTTTGTTTAAAAAATTAATATTGAGTTTGTCTCAATCCGTTTCATATTTTGATTTTGAATTTTTAAGAAGAATAAATTCTTCAAATTTATAACTTTGCTAGGAAAAATAGGTTCAAAATCATCGCAACTTCTAACTATCACACGTTGTATCTTTTTTATTTGTACAATTTTTTTCCCCTCATACTAGCCATGTATGATGCAAATTTAAAACCATGGCACTTCTTACTATTTTTGTTCTCATAAAAACCTCAATTAGATTAACCTTCCGGTAGCATTCAGTAGGGGAAAAAAAGCCTTCTGGTGGCATTAGCCCAAAAAAAAAAAGGCCATAACATAGTCCAAACGCACAGGTTGAATTGAGTCCGAGCCACTATGGTCCAGAAAGAACTAAAACCATCTTGTCCAGACTGCCATGAAGCCGGTGGTGTTCTTTTTTATTTTGTTATAGAACAAACCAAAATTTATTTTCAGAAAAACATAACCAAAAAAAATATCTTCTTGTCTTGTCTGAACGAGGCAAAAGCCAAGCAAATTTTTTTTTTTTTTTTTTTTGGTTATTCGGGCAACAATTTCTTTACCACCCGTACAAAGCTCTCTTGTTCTAACACGTTACGTTTAGACCTTGAGATATTTTCCGTCCCATTCAGAAATAACACCAAAACCATACCCAATAACTTTCAAGCAAAAATGAGGCAATTTTTTTTTT
>CAMOHE010024560.1:0-60020 GCA_946598075.1 Artocarpus hirsutus
TATGTGAATTATTTAAATTGTTAAATGAGATTTTTATGACTAAAGAAAAATCATGGTGGTAGGTATATATGTTATGTATGTCTCTGCCAAATTTGGTTTTCAAATTATAAGTGGATGTTAAGTTATTAATTTTTAAATTCATGTAGGCTAGAAGTGTAAATGTGTTGAAAATGTTGTTTCTATGTTTTATGTTTAAAGAAAATGCATGTATGATGTTTTTATGAAATGGATGCTATGGATGCTATGTTATGGTAATTAATTCATTAATATAAATGTTAATTACCATTTTATAAATGTATGACATGAACAAATTGAGAAGTAAGGACATCAAGACCGCGGCGTTGTCACCTGCAAAAGTAAGGTTAAGTAAGCTCATTTGAGGTAAGTACATTCTCACCTGCAACATGATAGGTTTATGAAAAGTATGTTTATGAAAAGTATGAGTTTTATGAAAGATTTGAAATATATGTTTATGATGGTTTTTATAATGATTTCTCATGATGATTTTTCATGAAGTTTAAGGCATGAAATTTTATGCATGTTCCATGATAATGATTTTCAAAGTATGGAAGTATAAGAATATAGATATGTATCACTTAAATAAGTGTTGCACACCCTATGTTATGTTTATGTTTATGATGTCCCAAAGGTTGGACATGTCATGTTTGGTTTGGGATTTGCAACCCCTCTCCTCTCATGACGGCGCGCCTATGATATGATGTTATAGTACAACACTTGGGCCCCTTAAGATAAAATGGATAAGTTTCAATATGGATGATGTAACGAAAGATATGTTCTTATGAAAATGCGCCTAGTGCACTATTATGATGATGATGATGATGTTCGTGAAATGTTTTTAATTGTGAGAATTATAATGTACTTACTAGGCATTGGCTTATTTAAGTTTTTCATCAGGTTGCAGATAAGGGTAAGAAAGTTATGGAGTAGGCGGAGGACACTGACAGGCGTGTGAGCTACGGAAGATAGTTTGCAAATGGAAGAACGCCAAGGAAAGAAATTTTAATGAAATATTCTATGATTTTCGATTTGAGTATGTTTATAATTTAAGAATAATTTTTATAAATTTTGTGAATGTTTGTTTACCGTATTTTTATAAATTTTTCTTCCGCATTTGAAGCTTTAAAACTTTTTATCAAAATATTTTTTTTAAAGTTTGGCCTGCCGACCATACTGGTAGGACTGCCGAAGATTTCCAATCGGCCTGCCGGTTGCCAAGCATCGGCCTGTCGATCTTGTTGATTTTAAAACCCTATTTTGCAAAGCCTTGGACGGCCTGCCGATGGGTAACCTTCGGCCTGCGGATTGAGTTCGGCCTGCCGAAATTAAAAGTTCGGCCTGCCGGCCGAACTGTGTTCAAAGAATTTTATTTTGTTTTCAAAGGTTAATTTAATTTTCAATTATATTAGCAAACTATTTATATAATGTCTATGGAAAAGCAATTTGCTATAAATAAGTATTATAACTTCTTGAGAATTGTATATAAAAAAATATAAGTAAAGATCTTGGGAATGCTTTTCCAAACTATGATTTCAAATACATGCTATTAATTACAATAGTTTGCTGCAATTATGTTTTAAAGAATGAATGTAACGGTATCTGTGACGTCCGAAAAGGGGGTGTTACAAACCATTGCTAATGAGCAACTGCCTACATATAACTTCACTTCAGTACCTCAAGAATTTATGCAGTTGCCTCTATACACACATTCTTTCATACGCGATGGATTGACAATTCAGTACCCAATACTGGTAAATGTCACTGGCAATTATTTGCGTATCTATGTGGGGTATGAAGACATTTACGACTTCATCAACTTTGAAAAAATCGGGCAAATTGTATCCTCGTATACCTCAGGTGATAACTCTAGCCTTATTTTAGTATTTTAAAAATATACGTAGAGTTAAGATGTTTTAAAATAATTGACTGTATTATTTTTAATTGTAGTTTTTTGGCGGAATATTGTGAACTTCAAGACATAGCGTAAAATTTTGGCTTCATATCTCTAGCCATTGTTTCAAGTGCTGCAAGTGATCTACAGAGTGATCATAGAAAGTATGCCACATCACTCCTCCACCTATTAACTCAAGCACCAAGGGGGAAATTATTCTTCCTATCATATAACATTGGAGAACGTTGGATGTTAGGACTTATTTTGCCATGAGAGAACCAAATATATTGGTTTAACCCCCTTGGACACCCACCACATGAGGATTTTGTATCAATCACAAGATTGGAAGTATTAATGTTGTCTTATAAAATTACTTATTTTTAGTCTCACATAATTGTATCGTCTATTAATTTATTTATTTTTTAAACATGATACATTGTTAGGGCGCTTAATGATTGGAAGCTTCAAGCGGGAACCGGTGTCACAAACCGACTAAACGGAACGCTATATTCTAAACGTAAGTGTCCAAGACAACAAAGAAACATAGAATGTGGTTTTTTTTTCTACGTTTCATGCGGGATATAATTACAAGTGGTATGCAAGCCTTAGGAAAAAAAGATTTTTATATACATTTGGATATACATGAAGTTAGATTAGAGTAGGTACAATTTGTAAATAGGTATGTGCTTTTTAGATAGGTACACGTCATGCTAGATTAACAAAGTGCTCAAAATAGCTCAAATGTAAAATGATCTTGTAAATACAATGCAATTTTTAATATACAGCAATTATTGTATGCAATTAGGGCCTTGATATAATGGATAACATGGGACTGGCCATCCTGTGGGAAATAGAAATTATTGGAGATTTTTTTTTCAAAGAATAACAAATTTTCACGATGATTTTTGATGAAAACCGTCATGGAAGCTTGAGATTCCATGACGGTTTTCACCAAAAACCGTTGTGGAAGCTTCCACGATGGTTTTCATCTTCAACGATAGTTTTTGATGAAAACTGTTGTGGAAGCTCAAGATTCCACGATAGTTTTCACCAAAAACCATCGTGGAAGCTCGAGCTTCAACGATGGTTTTCGGTAAAAACCGTTGTGGAATCTTAGCTTGCACGACGGCTTTCAACAAAAACCATCGTGGAAAATTACAACATCCACCCATCTCCCGCGCCAATTCTTCTATTACACGACGGTAAAAAACCGTCGTGAAAACTCGATCTTGTTCCACGACTAAAGTTTCCACAGCGGTTTTTTAAACGCCGTGAAATTTTTCCACGATGATTTATAACCGTCGTGGAATCCACATTTTGTAGTAGTGGAGAATGAAGACTTTGATGGCTTAGAGGTATATTTATAAGTTTATGAGAGATAAAGGATTAGATAAGTATAGAAAACCCTAATCCTAATCTAATTCAATTTCTCTTTTTTTTTTTTTCCTTTATTTCTCATGACAATCTGTCGTTTCTTTCTTTTATAAGCGTATATTAATATATATATATATATACACTATAATATAATGTAATATAATATAAACTTATAATATAATATAAAATAATTATAAGATATAATTACTTATATATAACAAAAATTTTTACTTCCATAACCCAAAAAATATTAATTTTCACATTATTCTCTTAGACATTTTATATTATCCAATTACTTGATGCCATTATAAAAAAACTACTACATATCTAATCATCATAGCATCATAAATGTAATGAAAATAAGAAAATATGCAACAACATTCATGTCATCATCAAGAATATAGCTATAGGCATACATAACCCTAGAGCATATAAAGATAATGAATTTCGAGCAAGTTGAAACCCATAAAAAATAAATAAATACTTTCAACTTATCATCACTTTTGACATGAACATCCTGAGCATATCAATTCCACGTGACCATCATCTGTCATCATACTCAAAATAAAATGGTCAGTAACATTATATCATAAAAAAATTACTTAACGTCGTTATATATCTATCATTAATTATTACATGAAAAATGGCGGGTGTTACAATTCCCCTCCACCTTATAAGAGTTTTGTCCTTGAAACTTAGAATAGTTGCAGATACTCGACTCTCATTTCATCTTCACGTTCCCATGTAGCTTCTTCGACCTTGTGATTTCGCCACAAAACTTTGACCAAGGAATTTTTTTTTTTTATTCCTTAAGATTGTAGTCTTCCGATCTAAAATCCTGACTGGCTTTTCTTTATAACTGAGTTCTTCTCGTAGTTCAATCATCTGTGGCTTTATCACATACGTAGGGTCTAAGGCATACTTTTTAAACATTGAAACTTAAAAGGCATCGTCAGTGGATGACATCTTTGATGGTAAACTCCATTGATAAGTTGCCTTACCTATCTGCTTCGCAATTTCACAAAATTTGATAACCTTAGTTCAGCTTGCCTTTCTTTTTAATTCTCATATCTTCCTTCATTGGTGCAACTTTTAAGAATGCAACATTGCCTACAATGAATTACAAGGGTTTTCTTCTTTCATCAACATAATGCTTCTAACGACTTTGAATGGTCATTATTCTCTTTCGTATCAACTTTATCATCTTAGAAGTCTCATTAATAAAATCAGACTTTTCATTATCATCACTATCCATCATTTTCTTTTCACCAACTTTGTGCCAACATAAAGGCAATCTATATTTTTGTTCCTATAAAGCCTCATAAGGTGTCATTCCTACCATCACCTGATAGCCATTGTTATAAGCGAATTCTGTTAACGGAAACATTTTACACTTTCTAGTCTTGTAACTTTGCACTTTCTAGTCTTGTAACTAAGGATAGAAGCACGAAGCATATAGTCTAAACTCAAATTCATCTTCACCGTTTGGCCATCAGTCTGAGGGTGAAAAATCTTACTTAAGTGTAACCTAGTTCCCTTTGCAGTTTGTATACTTTTCTAAAATCTGGACGTGAACCTACTGTCATGGTCATAAATGATAGGCTTAGAAATTTCATGAAGTCTCACTATTTCTTTAACATAAATTCCGCTACTTGCTTCATAGAGTGTTCGATTTTGATGGGAATAAGGTGTGCCGTCTTTGTCAGTTGATCAATAACTTCCTAAATAGCATCAAATCCATTTGTAGTTCTTAGCAATCTTGTGACAACATCCATTGAAATTTCTTTCTATTTCCATTTCAATGTCTGTATTGGCTGCAATTTGCCACCAGGCAGTTAATGTTTAGCTTTAACTTGCTAGCATGTCAAACGTATCTTTACATACCTTGCAACATCATGCTTCACTCCTAACCACTAGAAATTGATCCTTAACTCGTGGTACATCTTTGTCGTACCTAATTGAATTGCATGAGTAAGTGTCATGGATCTATATCCTTTTCTTAAACCATTAACATTGAAAGCAAGAAATCTTTGAGATATAATGTTCCATCATCAGTAACTCAAAATTCCTCACATCTTCCTTCCTTTATTTCTCGCTTTATCATTGCTAGACTGGCATCTTCATTTCAATTATTTCGAATCTCATCAGTCAACGCTGAGAGTTGTCCATTCATAAGTTCTAATTCAAAGACCATAATTTCCTTCCTTAGAGGTTGAGACTTCGTTTGCAATGGCATCAATGCTACAATAGTCTCCCTACTTAAAGCATCAATTATCCAATTCGTCTTTCTTGGATGATACAAGATTTCACAATTAAACTCCTTTACTAGTTCTAACCATCTCTATTGCCTTATATTTGGTCCTTCTTGGTGTAGATATACTTTAAACTTTGATAATCATAGAAGGTCTTACATCAAACTCCATAAAATAGTGCCTCTAGATCTTTAGCACAAAAACCACAGTTGCCAACTCAATGTCGTGAGCGGGATAGTTCATCTCTTAATCCTTTAGTTGTCTTGGGGCATAAGTGATTATTCTATCATTCTGCATTAATACAATGCCAAGGTCCATCATAGAAGCATTGCTATAAGTCATGAATCCATCATTACCAGCTAAAGTAACCAAGACTAAAATTATAGTCAACTTTTTCTGTAATTCTTAAAAGTCCTTCTCGCATACATCTGTCCATTCAATTCTTTCCTTTGCACATTAGGTTTGTGAGGGGCGTCGTCTTTATCCTAGAGAAATTCTCTATAAACTTCTAATAATAACTAACTAATCTTAAGAAACTTCTTATCTTACTTGCATTCTTTAGTTGCTTCTAATTTAAAACAGCTTCAACTATAGAATGATCCACCATTATTCCATCCTTTGATGCATATAAGCCAAGAAAGATATGTTATTGAGCCAAAACTCACACTTAGAAAATCTTGCATACATCTTACGTCTCATAAGGGTCTCTAGCATAGTCCTTAAGTGCTCAGCATACTCTTCCCGACTCTTCAAATACACCAAAATATCATCGATAAGCACTATAACAAATTCATAGCTATAACGTCCCCTTACGGGCGTCACAATAATTGTTACTTTCATCCTTATTATCATTATTTATATGATAGACCATTTAAATTTAGACACAATTTGACAAACATATCCCAGGATCCATGCATACAAATTTTTTTAAAAAAAATATTCCAAATATTTCAAATCTTTTTTTTTTTCACGATTTATCAATGCTAAATTGACAAAACCATAATTCAAACAAAATTTCAACACAAACTTTAAAATCTGTTTAAACAGTTTGGTAGACTGAACTTTTGAAAAATCAAAATAAACATAAAACAAGTCTTTTTACTTAATAGGGCGAAAATTTAAGCATTCAAAGAAAAAAAAACATAGTTCAAAAAAAATATTCTTTTTGGGTGTTTTTCTATTTCTGATCCATCATTCATAGCCCACACGTCCGTCCTTGCCCTCCACCTATTCCATGGTCCTCTTACCTTTATCTGCAAAATGATTATAAATTAAGTAAGCAAAAGCTTAGTAAGTACACTTTCCTATCTCGCAACATAAAACATTTTATGAACATCTTTATGAAACATCATAATCATAATCATCATTAACATAATAGTGCACTTGGCACAGTTTTATATAGAACATATCTTTTATCATCATTATCCATATTAAAAACTTCATTCATTTTATCTTTGGGGCCCAAGTGTTGCACCATAAACATCATCATCATAGGCGCCCCGTCATGAGAGGAGAGGGTTAGTTAATCCCAAACCAAACATGATAAGTCCAACCTTTGGGACATTGTAAACATAAACATGTACATAGGGTGTGCAATACTTAATTAAGTGATACATATATATAGATATACTTTTAACATATCTCATCATTGAAACATTCATTAAATTTTCTTGTTGCAACAAGAGTTTTCATGAGAAAACAACATGTAAAAACAAACTTAAAAATTATCATAAAACATATTCTCAAAACTTTTTAGTAAACTTTTATCATGTTGCAGGTGAGAATGTACTTACTTGTCTTGCTTGCATACTAAACCTTAACTTGGGTGACGTTGCTATGGTTTTCGATGTGCTTGCCTTTTGGAGGGTTCATGTCAAACATTCATATTGACCATAAGTCACTAGCAATACTATTAACAATATATAAGCATCTCATACTATCATTAAACACCACCTTATCATGTAATAATATCAAGAAGCACACAATCACAATTTATGAACCTAGTGTATAATTCCCAAAAGTAGGCAAAATGACCTTTATTCACTTAAAAATTCATAATAATTTCATCTTAACAAGTGGCATTAGAAACTAGACTCAAAAACAAAGAATTTAATATATTACATGCATATTTTGACAATAATTTGCATGAAACAAAAATCCTCGAAATTCAATCTAAATTTGGGGTCTGTTTAAAACTATACAGCTTTTAAGGTTAACTTCAAAAAATCGTAACTATTTAGTGAAAACTCTGATTCAAGCGATTCAAAAGCCAAATGAAAGCTTAAGATGTCTAGTATTTGAGAAAAATATAATAAAAATATAAACAGATGCAACACAGAATCAAAAATTACTAAAGCACGACATTTGTCAGGTATTTGTATCAAAAGTAGACTTAAGGCATCAAAAATTCAATAATTAAAATATATTACTTTAACCCTAAAATTTTTAACACAACCTAATAACTTATATATACAGTACCAAAAAGTCTCATTAGCAAATAAATTTATTTAGCCATACAAATAGGTCACATAAACAAGAAGTATCGAATTCACATAATAGATAACCATAAAAACCTATCTTAAAGAAAATTCAAGAACTCATAAAATATTCATTAAATAACCATAAAATTTTCCAGATCATAACTTAACATATGCATGAATATCTCAGCAACATTTCGTTCAAATCAAAGGTTGTTTTCCCCTTAAACATGGACTATACTTTTGTGCAAAATACCAATCAACAACAGTTTGGTCATGAGTGGTAGAGAAAAAAAATTTAATATCTCAGCATAGAAAATTCCAAATAAAGTGAAATTTTGAGGAATATCACATAACACATACATAAACATCATACTAAAATTTCAGAGCAAACGGAAATTCATAGACAAAGTTATAAGGCTCGGATTACAAAGGAAATAAAATTTTAGCAATAGTCTAGAATGAGTTTCTTACCTCTAAAACGATTCTTCTTAATTCTTCTGAATTATCTAAGTGAAAACCCAATATTTCATTCACTTGTTTGCAGAAAAATAAGGGAGAGAATGGAAGAAAACATGGAGAAGAAAGAAAAAGTGTCTAAAAAAATTTTTAGAGAGAGAATTTTCTTTAGCTAGAAATTTAGAGAATGAAGACTTTGATGGCTTAAAGGTATATTTATAGGTTTATGAGAGATAAAGGATTAGATAAGTATATAAAATCCTAATCCTAATCTAATTCAATTTCCCTTTTTTTTTTCCTTTCTTTCTCATGGCAATCTACCGTTTCTTTCTTTTATAAGCTTATATTAATATATATATGTAATATAACATAATATAATATAAACTTATAATATAATATAAAATAATTATAATATATAATTACTTATATATAACAAAAATATTTACTTCCATAACCCAAAAAATATTAATTTTCACATTATTGTCTTGGACATTTTATATTATCCAATTATTTAATGCCATTATAATAAAACTACTACATATATAATTATCATAGCATCATAAATGTTATGAAAATAAGAAAATATGCAACAACATTCATGTCATCATCAAGAAAATATAACTGTAGGCATACATAACCCTAGAGCATTATAAAGATTATGAATTTAGAGCAAGTTGAAACCCATAAAAAATAAATAAATACTTTTAGCTTATCATCACTTTTGACATGAACATCCTGAGCATATCAATTCCACGTGACCGTCACCTGTCATCATACTCAAAATAAAATAGTCAGTAATATTAGATCATAAAGAAATTACTTAACGTCATTATATATCTATCATTAACTATTACATGAAAAATGACGGGTGTTACATTAAGTGTCTATTATGTGTGGTATTTTTTATGGAATTATTGTAGGATATAGATAATTTAATATGTGAATGTAAGTTAGAGTTGTTCACTATTTTGCTAATTTCAGGCAGTTTTGGTATTTTAAGTTATGTGGCTTATTTAAATTGTTAAATGGAATTTTTATGGCTAATAAAAAGGTAGTATGAATTGATGTATTTATGAGAAGAATGTATGTGTGATGTTTTATGGAAATGGATGTTATGTTGTGGTGATTAATTCATTGAAAATATATGTTAATTGTTATTGTTAAATGAATGTATGACATGAACACATTATAAAGTGAGCAAATCGAGACCGCGACGTCGTTACCTACAAATTAAGGTTAAGTGAGCTTATTAAGGTAAGTACATTCTCACCTGCAATATGATATGTTTCTATAAAGGTTTGAAATTATGATCATGATGATATCTATGATGATTTTATGATGATTTCATTTAAATATTACTCATGAAAGATTTTTATGTTAAAAAGGTTATGCATGTATGATGATGATGTATTTCAAAGCATGAAAGTTTAAATATGTATATATGTATCACTTGAATAAGTGTTACACACCAATGTTATGTTATGATGCCATATTTGGTTTGGGATTAGCTACCATTCTCCTCTCATGATGGCGCGCCTACTATTATGATTATGGTGCAACACTTGGGCCCTTAAGATAAAATGAATTAAGTTTTAATATGGACAATGTAATGAAAGATATGTTCCTTATGAAATTGTACATAGTGCACTATTATGATGATGATGATGATGTTCATAAAATATTTTAAGTTGTGAGATATAATTGTACTTACTAAGCATTAACTTATTCAGTTTTATATCATGTTGTAGATAAGGGTAAGAAGATATTGGAATAGGTGGAGGGCAAGGAAAGGCGTGTGGGCTAAGCAAGATGGGTTGAAAACGAAAGATGCCAAAAAAAGAAGTTTTTAAAACTTATGAACTATGTTTTATTCTTTTCATTATTAGTATTTCTTTTAAGTATATTTGTTTTCGTTCTGCACTTTGAGGTACTGAAACTTGTTTTAAATTAATTTTGTTGAATTTTTGATAGTCGGTCGGCCTGTCGACCAATAGTAGTCAAACTGTCGATGTATGGATCAGCCTGCCAATTACCCTATACCAGCTTGTCGATTTTATCAAATTTTGAAACCCTGCTTTGTAGAGCCTTGGGCGGCCTACCAAATCCGCAAGTTCAGCCTACTGAACTGTGAATGTAGTTTTCCAAGGATGTCTTAAAAGCTATTTAATTTTACATTGGTACTGATAAACTATTTAAAGGATGTTTATGATTAAGTAAATTATTATTATTATAAAAATGGATTAAGTTATTGAATATTGAAAAAAAAAATGTATGCATGGATCCTGGGTATGATTTTCCAAAATATGATGTAATTAAATAGTTTATCTTAATCTTAAAAGTTTGAAGGTATGAATGTAACGTCATCTGTGATATCCATAAGGGGGCGTTACAGGCTTTGGTATCAGAGCTATTTTCTTTTTCAATTCATATTATCACACGTCAATCTAAGTCCTCCAAGTAAGTATGTTTTAAAGTTAAATGTTGAGATGCAAGTATGATGATAAGAATAAAGCATAGATGTTAAATGATTAATGCCCTAGTAGTGAAAACTTGTCTCATAAATTAGAAGATTATTCTTAAAATCCTAATTCTTTTAGGAAATTAACTATGGATGGCCGTAGAAGAATGCAAACCCATACTCAAACCAATGAAAGGTTGATGACGATGATTAATGAGCTGCAAAGATAGCTAGAGAAACAAAGAAGAGATATTGCTGAATTAAGGGCTAATGGTCGTAACGACAAACGACGAGGCAATGACGTGCCTCTCCTCCTCCTCCCCAGCCACAAGTTAATAAAGTCCCGGCTCCTGATGCTGAACCCAGAGCGGTCTATCAGGAACCCCTACTAGTTCAATGGAAGAGGGTCAAGCCAGTGGATTTCGAAGGTTCTAAGGATCCACTGGCCACACAAGGATGGTTAAAGACAATTGAAACCACTCTGAGACTCATGGGCTTCACAGATAATGAGAAGGTTCTTTGTGCATCATACTGCCTCATTATGGAGGCCAGGATTTGGTGGGACAGTATCGAACAGAGCAAGAATGTTGATGAAATGACATAGGCCAACTTCGTTCATGAGTTCAATACAAAGTTCTTCCACATAAATATTACCAGAAAGCACTATGATGAATTTGAGAACCTACGCCAGGGAGATATGTCAGTTACAGATGTGGTGGAAAAGTTTGACCAGCTAGCTCGTCTTTGCCTAGGGATGGTTAATGATAAAAGTGAAAGGGTCAGAAGGTTGATCAGAGTCCTTCCCCCAGCCCCAGCTGACTAGGCTAGGGGTCGAGCAGGACGAGAGATTGGCCCCGCTAATGAAGCAGACTCTGGACACACCCGAAGCTCCACGCGCAGAATCTCAGCTAATAATAGACTTGTCCAGGAGAACTGAATTGGCCCACAGGCGGTGCGGCCACCGTCACACCAAGGGTCCTAAGCCTTAGTTTTTAATAGGCTCGGGCACCAAGGAATACCACAAGGCCAGGAACTAGAAGTTGGCGATAGAGCCGAGGGCGGGGCAGCCTATAGGGTCGAACTGCCAGAGGACACGAACAGCCGTCAGCTCCAAGAACTGCAGCACCAAATCGATGAAATCTGCACTAATCGGTTCAGCCTAGAAGACGCGCGAGCATTGGATCCTCCATTCTCGGAAACGATCATGCGCGCCCCCATGCCACCTAAGTTCAAAGTCCCACAAATCAAGGCCTATGATGGGACCACAGATGCCGACGAACATGTCAAGCTATTCCGAGGACACATGCTTCTCCAGAATGCCAGTGATGTAGAGATGTGCAAGGCTTTTTTGCTAACCCTTACAGGTCTGGCTTAGTAATGGTTCAAACGCCTTGAGCTGGCGTCTATCTCTTCTTTTTGACAGCTCGCTGATGCCTTTTCAACAGTATTTTTGACCACAAAGACCAGAAGGAAGAAAATTACATACTTGTACGCTATCAAACAAGGGGATGACAGCATCTGAGACTACATAAACAGGTTTACCCGAGCAACGCTTGAGGTGAAGCACGTCGAAGACGCGACCCTCAAACACATCTTTGTAGGGGGCCTCCAAGACGAGAAGCTCACCTGGTCTCTGGCATTTGAGCACCCGAGCACTTTTTCACAGATGTTTGGTTATGCCCAGAGGCACGCAGACGCCTCGGAGTATATGAAAAGCCGCAAAGAAGAGGCCAGCATGAGCGGCACAAAAAAGAGCAAGAAGCAGAAGGCTCACGAGCAGGTGGCTACCAAGCAGCCTAAGAAGGCGAAGAAAGACGAGGCCGAGAAACCAAAGACTCCAATCGAGAAATTCTAGAGCTACACGCCCTTGGTAGTGACAATTGACGAGGTGTTCACCCAGGTGAGCAGGAAAAATATGTTAGTCCCCCCACCTAAACTCAAGGGTAGCAGGGTGAAACGAGATCAGGCAAAGTACTGCGAGTTCTATAAGGATGTGGGACACACCACCCGAGAATGCATACAGCTAAAGGACCAAATTGAGAGGCTAGTCCAAGAAGGGCATTTAAGGGAGTTCATCGAGTGGGTCATAATGTTGGCCACCAACACCGATAGAAACAGATCGTCGAGCTGAGACGTTCTGGACCGCCAACATAATAATGGTGGGAAAGCCCCAGAACCCCCGAACATCATTCACACGATCTTCGACGGGCTTGTCTCTAGGGACACCTCGAGTAATTGACGAACGTACATCCGAGAAGCTCGGTTGGTGGAACGCGATGAATTCATCAACATGTCCAAACATGTAAATAAAATTTGACGCCAACAAGACACCCCTATCACCTTTACTGAGGAGGAGGCCGACAAGCTAATTCACCCGCACAACGATGCACTCATCTGTGAGCTGCATGTCGCCAATAACATTGAACGACGTGTGCTCATCGACAATGGCAGCTCGGCCAACATCTTGTTTAAACAGGCCTTCGACAAGATGAAGATCAACAATTTTACAATTCTCCTAGTCTAGACCCGCTCTACGACTTCATCGACGAATGTGTCTGAGCAGTTGCGAAGGTTGCATTACTGATGACCTTTAGAGAGGGAACTGCTCAGGTTACTCATGTCGTCGGCTTCCTCGTCGTCGACAAACCCTCTCAGTACAACATCATCCTTGGTCGACCAAAGCTGAATGTACTGAAGGCCATAGTGTCCACATATCACTTGGCCATGAAATTCCCCACAGAAAATGGGGTCGGAGTCATTCGATCGTCCTAGAAATATCCCCGAGCTTCCTACGAGAATGTTGTCCAGGCAGCGAGCACCCAACTGAATGTCTCGACTATCTGCATGGCCGACGAGATAGAGCTTTCGATGGATCCGCAGTCTCAAATGCTGGCCAACCTTGACCCCTGACTTCCAAAGGAAGAGGTTAGAGCAACTCTTGTCGAGGACCTAGTGCCATTCAGCCTAGACCCAAAACATCATGAACGCATGGTTCAACTCAGGTCGCAGCTCCAAGCTGAGATTCGGGTAGACCTAGAGAAGCTCCTTGCCGAGTACCAGGACGTGTTCACATGGTCGCATGAAGACATGCCTGGCATAGACCCGAGCGTGATCTGCCATCACCTCAATGTGCAGCCCAATTACAAGTTGATGATACAGAAGAAAAGATCCTTCAATCTGGAGAGATACGCTGCCATAAATGAGGAAGTTCAAAAACTACTCAAGGCCAGATTTATCCAAGAGGTCAAATATCCAGAATGGTTGGCCAATGTCATGCTCATCAAAAAGGCCAGTGGGAAATGACGGGTCTATATAGATTATACCGATCTAAATAAGGCGTGCCAAAAAGATTGCTTTCCACTGCCCCGGATAGATCAACTTATGGACGCAATAGCCGGGCACGAGTTGCTAAGCTTTATGGATGCATATTTCAAATACAATCAGATCTGGATGGCCGAGGAAGACGAGGTGAAGACAGCTTTTGTCACCAACCAGGGGCTTTACTGTTATGTAGTAATGCCCTTCATATTAAAGAACATTGGGGCATCTTACCAACGGCTCATCAACAAGATGTTTGCCAGGCTAATCGGTAAGACAATGGGGGTGTATGTGGATGATATGTTGGTCAAATATGTCCGAGCACCTGACCATATAACTGACCTCCAAGCAAGCTTTGATATACTCCGGGAGTATGGGATGAAACTCAACCGGGCGAAGTGTGCCTTCGGGGTGAGCTCGGGCAAGTTCCTCGGATTTCTAGTAAACCGATGGGGTATTGAGGTCAACCCCTGCAAAGGCTCAAGCAGTCATCGACATGCACTCTCCTCGGATCATGAAAGAAGTGCAGAAGCTGACCAGCATGATAGCGGCTTTGTCTAGGTTTGTCTCCCGAGCTACCGACAAGTGTCATCCCTTTTTTAAGGCACTCAAGGGGAGGTTTGAGTGGAGCAGGGAGTGTGAAGAAGTATTCTAGAACCTAAAAAGGTACTGGCCACGCCCCCGCTTCTATCCAAACCTTTGCCAGGGGAAACGTTAACTGCCTACCTAGCTGTCTTTGAAAGGGTCGTGAGCTCGATTCTGGTCTGAGGAGAAGAGGGAGCTTAACTCCTAGTCTACTACACTAGCCACGTGTTCCAAGGTGTCGAGGAGAGGTACCCCCCACTCAAGAAGCTGGCCTTCGCCTTGGTCACCTCTACTCGAAAGTTGCGGCCTTATTATCAGGGACATACAATAAAAGTACCAACCAAGTTCCCGCTTCAAGAAATTTTATAGAGTCCAGACATATCGGGTCGAATGGCCAAGTGGTAGATCGAGCTAGGCCAATATGACGTTCGTTTTGTGCCAAGAACTGCAATCAAAGCCCAGGCATTGGCTGACTTCATCATCGAATTTACAGATGCCAAGCAAGGCACGCTTTTGGTCGATAAATCGCCCGAAGTGGAACATGACGCTCCTAACTATAGCTATCCCCACCTTGAACCAGAGCAAGAATGGAAACTCTTCATACACATGTCACTTACATAGACGGATCGGGGGCCGGATTGTTGCTAATTAGTCCGAACGGCCATAAAATACCATACACCCTCAGGTTCGACTTTAAGGCTTCAAATAATAAAGCGAAGTACAAAGCACTCTTGGCCAGACTTTGGATCGCAAGAGATCTCGGTGTAGATCGTATTACTGTCCATAGTGATTCAATGCTGATCGTCCAACAAGTGGCTGGAGTCTTCCAAGCTCAGACTGAATCAATGGCATCATACTTAAAAAAGGTCAAGCTACTACACGGGCAATTTAAATCATGTGACTTCAAGCAAATCTCGAGGTCTGAGAACTCGGAGGCTGACACTCTTGTTCGGCTGACGTTCGGGCTGGGTGGTGATGACCTCACTTCGATCCCCATTGAGAGGCTACTTGAGCAAAGTATAGCTAGAGTGGTGTCAAGCATAGCTGAATAGACCACGGTTGCTTGGATGGGACCGATCATCCGTTACCTGACCACAGTCAAATTGCCCGACAATAAGGAAGAAGCACGTCGGATCCACAACAGCTTGCCCTGGTATTTGATGATCAATGAAAAATTATGTAGACACGGCTATACAACCCCATGCTTCATATGTGTAGGGCCGGATGAGGCTCAATACTTAATGAAGGAGATCCACGAAGGCATCTACGGAAACCATTCCAAGGGGCAGTTTGTGGCCCAAAAATGCCTTCGACAGGGCTACTATTGGCCGACCATGCAACGAGATTGCATAGAATACACGTAGAAATACGTGAAGTTCCAGTAGTTTGTGAGGTTGTCTAGGCACCACGCCAAGCCTCTCACCTCAGTAACTTTGGCGTGGCCTTTCGCAAAGTGGGCCATCAACTTGATCGGGCACCTTCCGCTGGCCTGGTCTCAATTCAGATATTGCATAGTGGTTATTGACTACCTGACCAAATGGGTTGAAGTGGAACCGTGCACTAGCATGATCGAGGCAAAATGCACCAACTTTGTGTGGAAGAATATCATTTGTCGATTTGGCATTCCACACTCCATCGTAACCGACAACGCCAAGCAATTTGAAGCGATAAGTTTACTCTGCCTCTATGAGCGGCTCGACATCAGGAAAGTTTTCTCTTCCCCGAGCTATCCCTAGAGTAATGGGTAGGTTGAAGCAGTAAATAAGACGATTAAGGACAACCTAAAGAAGAAGCTCGAAGGCCTTAAGGAAGCACGGATTGACGAGTTCCCAAAAGTGCTCTGGGCTTACTGAACAACTGCTCCGACTACTACTAGAGAAACACCGTTCTCACTTGTGTACGGCGCTGAAGCTGTAATACCTACTGAAGTCAGCCTACCAAGCTATCGAATCGAGCAGTTTGAGGAAGCCTGAATTGCCGAAACCATGATGTCCAAGCTTAACCTGCTCGAGGAGAGAAGAAACCAAGCTGTTATTCATAATGTAGCCTGGAATCAAGTCATTGATCAGTATTATAACAAGCGAGTCTGATCGAGAAGCTTTAAAGTTAGAGACTTGGTGCTAAAAAAAGTCACGGTCCCCCAACCTAGGGTGGGAGCCTTCGGACCAAAATGGGACAAACCTTACAGGGTCCTAGGAATTGTACAGCCAGGAATGTATAGGATGCCCGACACTGATGGCAATTTGCTCAGCCACCCTTGGAACGCCGAGCTTCTAAAAAGATTCTTTTGTTAAAACTAGCCAAAAACACTTTTTGACCTCTGGCTATGTTCCTTTGTAACTAGACCTATTGAATGGGATTGGATTGTAAATATCATACATCAATGAAATGTGAAATTCCTACAGTGTTCCATTGAGCAATATGTGTTTAAGGAATCTCAAATCCCAAACAGGGTTACTTTGACTCTAGCTCGGTTGTCCAGATACAATTCCCGAAGACGAATTGTCTTAACCACCAGTTATGCTAGGGAGCTAATCAAAAGTCGGCCGATCATGTCTGCCCCTTGCAGGCTTCCCATAAAAAGTCGTCCTAGTAGGATAATGTCCCAGCCACCATTAGACTTGTACAAGTTCCCAACAACTTAAACAAGTCTAAGGGGGCTACGACAGGGCAAGGGTCATCACATGCTGTTGTGCTCTGCCCAACTGAGTAACGGGTGATCTAATCGGACCACCGCAACGTGCCCGAATTAACTCAGGTGATTGTTAGGATCACAAGTCGGCAGAAACTGGGTTGAAAAAGGATTTTAGAGAACAAGTGATAGAAGGCTCCTTCCGAGAAGCTCCTAACTTGATCCAAATTTACTAACCAACCCGAGGTCGAGGTGCCTATACTCCCGAGGAACTCTCCACTAAACACATTTTGTTTACCCAAGAATAAGTTTACTTGGAATAGAATTTCAAAATTCGAGGATCAATACCTTGGAAAAGAAAATGTCGTTTGTTCAAAACAGTGGGAAGGTACAAATAACCGGGCACCTCCCAAGCCCAGATACAAAACAAACAAAAACAAAAATGAGATGATCAAGCCTGGGCCTCGTCCCCGGCATCATCCTCGTTGCCACCATCACCTTGTCCTCTGGCAGCTTGGTCTGCCTCACCGTCGCTGACGCCTGCTTGTCCCCATCATTGTCGTCGTCTACCTCAACAGCCTCAGATGCCTGTGGAAGGTACTGAGGGTACTGAGTGATCAACTCCTACTTCAGGTCCACCATTCCAAAGTAGTACAGGTCGACGTACGCTGAGGACTCTTTAAACTCCTTGATGGCTTGGGTGAGTCGGCCCAGGATCTCTTCCATAAGGCGGTGATTTTTTACCTGAGAAGCTTTGAGTTGACCCTTCACCAGAAGGTTGCCCTACTTGCATCCTCGGCCTTCTCCTCGGCCTTGCTTGCCTTCTCCTTGGCTCGAGTCAGTGAAGCCCTAATTTAATCTAGCTCGATATTCTTTTCACCGAGCTCCTTCTCAACTATCCAAAGCTTAAGGATGGCCTTATTGAGCCTTTCCTTTGCATGGTGGGTCTCTTTCATCCCCGTCGAATAGGCCATGTGGGCGTAGGCGCTTGTCTGGAAAAATGAGGTCGGTTAGTGATCAATAAGAGGCGACTGATCAAATAAGATTATAAGACAGGGTGCTTACTAGGGCAGCTGATCGGAAGATCGCCTCGGACAGCCCTTGGAAGCCCTCACTCCAGAGGTTCAGTAGGAAGTCCTCTTGAGGAACGACATCCCCAAGGTGTTCTAGGATGTGCTTCTAGTAGTTGGCTTGTCTCCTCAGGGCAGGTGGCGAGGCCCTACCAGCTTTAGGAGTGGCACTCGAAGAGGCCTCAACCCCTGTCGGCTTGAGCTGTTGTTCTTGGGCTGCTACAGGTTGCTATTCAAGACGTGGTGAGTGCTCTGCTCGGGGGAGTCCACTTATGCTTCTTCCCAACTTCCACGCCCTTACCTTTCCCATGGAGGCGCTCCATCATGGCACACCTCTCCTTTGCACTTATTTGCTACTCGGGCCTAGAAGACATCTCTACAAAAACAAAACTTATGTCAAAACTAGGTCGGCAAGTGCCAAAAACAAGACAATAAAACTTAGGACCAACCTCCGATCCAGAGTAGACGCGATGGATAAAGGAGCCTAATCACGTCCTCGAGGTCCTCGTCTATGACCGATGGCCTCGCATCGAAGGAGCCACCCAAGGAGCCCTCAGAATTGGACATGGTGGCTCCCTCGTCGGTCGACCGGATCGAATTATGCTCGGCCCTGGGATGTCGACGGCACCTAGCCTGGCAACAGTGACCTGCTCGATATCCCAAGCAGGCTGAAGATTACGAGGGGGATTTATTTCATTGGTTCCCCCAAACCAACCTAAAGCGACAGGATCTCCTCGCTGAGTAGGAAGGCTTGTCGCTTTTTTGCCTCTGGTTTCTCGAAGAGATCCTCAACCACCCTGATGATGTTACGTGGGGCCCACGGCCGTTTGCTCCAAACGTGCCCTTGCTCGAATGTCCTTGGGACACGTTGATCCTCAAGAACAGCCTCACCGGCTCAGGCCAAGTAATTGCCCCTGACGTAGAACCACTCATATTTCCAGAGCTTGTCTGAGTCAAGGTTGCCTAAAATGAAGTCCTTCTTAAAACCGATGAAATAATACCAGCCGGACTGCCGGGGAAGCTTCTTCATTTTGAATACCTATTTAAATGCCTCCCATGGCATCTTGGTAGGCCAGTAATACCTCCACAGTATATACATCCCGATCAGTAACCTATAGCTGTTTGGGTTTAGCTAAGCCGGAAACACATTACGATCGTTAAATGCCCAACGGAAGAAGGGGTGGAATGGTAGGCGCAGCCCAGTGCATGAAAGAACTCCACGTACAATGTAATGTACCCCTCTGGTAGAGTCAAGGAGGAGTCACCTTCATCGGGCGCGATCAGGATGATGTAATCAGGGATGTTGAACTCGACACGAAGGTCCACTAGCTGAGACTTTGTCATCTCACTAGAGTAGGCTGCAGCCGAGGTCTGCCCTAGCTGGCTGATCCTGTAGGCAGTTACACCACGGACACGTGCGATCCTGATGCCCTCATCTATTGGGGGGCTCCTGGTCGGTTCTAACTCTTTAGCCTGTCGTTCTTTGATGAAAATCTTGACGGTAACTCTACCCACAACCGAGGCAGAGGCACCAAACTATAGCCTTGACGTGCTCAAAATGTCGATCGCGATGCCCAGCTCGGCCCTCTTATGGGAGGTAACTCAGGAGGAGCCAGCAGTTGCTGCTCTGATATATGAGTCCTCACCCCTGCACTGTCTCACAGGGTGTTGTTCATTCAGCATGTCAAGGAACTCCTGCTCGGGAACAGTCTGGAAGTCAAGCCGTAGTATTTGTGCAAGCCACCCAACGCCTTCCTGCCTAGGTGGCACACTCCTAGTACTAACGTCCGCACGAGGCGTTGGGGTCTCTGAGCTACTTTTCAACCAGGATATGTCTACGTTTTGAGAATCTGATAAATCACTCATTTTTAAGCTTGTCGGGAATTACCTCTTCGGTTAAAATCTGCTCAGGAACATAAAGATCTCAGGTCGTAGTTAATAACTCGGTAGTCAAAACTCAGTAGCAAAGTATTGCCTCAATCGCATGTGTGAAGGACAAAAAAGGGAGGCCTATTTATAGCCATTTTGTGCAGGAATTTTGGGCACAGAAGATGAAAGGACGCGATCATGACGCCTGATAGGCGGCTTAGTCGGTTGTACAGCGACGCGTGTCCCTGACAATCCCTGCAGCCCTTCATCTGTTGTTGTCTCGGGACACCTCTTGGTGTTCCTTCTTGAGCCGACCTCACCCGCTCAGCATAGTCCACCTGGCCGGACACTGACCAAGTGAACTAGAGGGCTACTATTGAGGGTGAACTCGATGCCACCATCGAGGAGATGAACTCTAGGTGGTCGGCCACCTAGGTCGGCAAAGGTTCGTGAAGCTTATAACTGACCCCGATTACGCTAAGTGCATTGTCCGAGGTGCTCCTCAGGGCTCCTTCGGGCCACACCTCCTCAAGGTGCCTCCTCGGACTCAACATCAGCTCAGGTCGGACCATCATCATTCTTAAGTAGGTTGCTACTCATTATCACTAGCCTACAAGTGGCAAATAACTCACCGTCGGATACGAGCTCATCCACTGATGGAGGGATGCGACACTTGTCACTTGCCATTTGACAAGCCATGATGTGACACCCGGGTTGTGGGCAAAACCCACCTAACACCCGATCCAAGTGGTAACCTATAAATAGGATGGATTTATTGCATTCTAAAGGCAAGCAGGCTCCTTCCCAACTAACTTGTTCCCGACCTCTGTCGAGCTCCCCCTGCCTTGAGCATCAAAGAACCCTTGTCTTGTTTACTGACTAACCTGCCTCCGAGGCGTCCCTCCTCTTGTTGTAGGTCGACCGATCTGGGCAAAGGCGAACAGGGAGGAGCTGAGCACCGTGCGCAGCCGCACATGGTGTTGGTACGACGTCGGAACACGGTAAGCATCAACAATAAACAAAATAAATGTAAGCACATTGCAGATCATGACTTGGTCTTTAAAACATTATGAATAACAAAAACAATACACTTCAAACATATATAAAGCATTTAAAATTAATTTTCTTCATGCCATAGGTGAGGTTTGAAACTTACATGTTTATCGCTCTAGTGTTCCCACTTAGTCCTTTTTCCTTTTATTTGCTAGCTTTTGTATCTTGTTCAAATGTCACCCGACTGTTAGCTAACTCTGCTTATTACAAACCTACTTGATTGATAACACAACTTAAACATTAAACATTCATTCTTAATCCTTTCATCTTGTTACCATCGGTATATTTCTCTATTTATTTAATTTAAATTTTCCTTAATCAAATTTCACGTCTTATTTGATGGTTTCATTATTTAACATGATTCAAAATATTGTCTGTCTATGGGCATTAAGCTAAGTCGAAGTTCATGGGTTTCGTTTCAATCGTGATATAAAAAACGACGATTTTATCCTTAAAGGGGTTTTTTTCAGAAAGTCATGTAACTTTACTAAACGTCTGATTCTACTTTACCATCTTGACACTAACAAGTTACAATAAAATTCCCTTTAAGGGGCCTTTTCATAAATCGGACATTTTTAGGTCCGTTTGAGTCATTTTTGCAAAAAATGACATTTTTGCCCTTGTCAGGTCTTAGAAAAATTCTAAACCCATTTAAGTCAAAACTTACATTTTCTTGCCACTCATAACATTGTAAAAAAAAAAAAAAAAATTTGCTTTTCTTTTCACAAAAATCCTAGTTTTACAAAACTTTATGGTTTTTACCTATAATATAAAAGCCTTAACAATTTTGCCCTTAACGTGTTTGCCTAAGAAAAATCCCAAATTTTTTTAGGCTTACAAACATAAAATTACTTATTTCCCATAACTAGATTGAAGTCCATCTTTATATAGTGAAAATTTTCATTCCATATGGTTTTACAATTTTGACCTAAAATGCAAAAATATTGACTTTTTGCCTCCGAGAACAAAAATCACCCCTTTATACCAAAATTTCTAGTTTTTTACAAGGATTAAAACTTACAAAAGCTCCTTGCTCAAACTCAAATGATTTTAAAACATTTTTTCTCATTTTATTGTTTTGAAAATTTCATAAGTAAATCTAATCTGTGTGGAATTTTCTCAAACCGTCTACATTTTTCAATAATTTTGACAAGATCTACAACTTGTATGTTTTAACTTTTCCCAAATTTTAATTTTTTAAGGGTGTTTTGGATATTTTTCAAATCTGTCGAACTAAACATTCAAACTTTTCAATATAATCCAATTGAAATTTTATCTTTAAAACTTAATAAATTTCTTTGAAACTTAGTAGAAAGTAATGCATTATTTATAACAAATCTTGTTCCTCCGGGTAATAATATATTGGCTCTTCCAGAGCCTTCCATAATTTTTATACTGCTAGATATTGTATTATCATTAGCTTTGTCCATTATCAAGTGGAAAAAATATTTGTTATCTTTAAGTATGGTATGCGTTGTTGCACTGTCAGCGAGACACATATCTTCACCATTGGTCTTGGGTCCAACTAAAGATTGGGGAATATCCATATTTTCTTCATTCAAATAAAACAAAAATACATTATAAGTAATATTACAATCCAACAAAGTAAAATATTAGATATTGAAACCATAGTTAAAAACACACCTCAAACCAAATAAAAACACACCAAAAATAAAATGTTAGAAATCATTTTAGTTATTTTTGGACAGTTCCATCACCAATTAAATGATCAATTCTCCCTTCAGGATGTTTAAAAAAATCTATCACATCCAAATGAGTTATATCAATAGGACTTTGGTTAAGATCATCAAAGTAGGTGTCAGCGAGACACATATCTTCACCATTGGTCTTGGGTCCAACTAAAGATTGGGGAATATCCATATTTTCTTCATTTAAATAAAACAAAAATACATTATAAGTAATATTACAATCCAACAAAGTAAAATATTAGATATTGAAACCATAGTTAAAAACACACCTCAAACCAAATAAAAACACACCAAAAATAAAATGTTAGAAATCATTTTAGTTATTTTTGGACAGTTCCATCACCAATTAAATGATCAATTCTCCCTTCAGGATGTTTAAAAAAATCTATCACATCCAAATGAGTTATATCAATAGGACTTTGGTTAAGATCATCAAAGTAGGTAGAATTTGCCTCTATATTTTTCCCTTTTTCTTTGAGCGATACTTGATATAGCTCAACAAGATGTTTTGACGTGTGACAAGTACGTGATCAATGTCCTTTCATGCCGCACTGGTAGCATATATTTTCTAAATTCTTTGAATCCTTTTGCTGTCCACCTTTTCCTTTATCTCCATTATTCTCCCTCTTCTAGAGGTGAGAATTGTTATTATCATGATTGTGATAGGTATTCCGACCTCGACCACATCTACGGCCACGACCATGGCTACAACCACGACTACGACCTCGTCCACGTACCAAATTGTTAGAGTTGTTGCATTCACTTCAGGGAATAGGGCAGAACCAGTTGGATGAGATTCATGATTTTTCATTAATAACTCATTATTTTGTTTAGCCACAAGAAGGCATGAAATCAATTAAGAGTATTTTTTTAAAGCCTTTTTCTCGATATTGCTACTGCAGGAGCACATTTCAGGCATGAAAAGTAGATAATGTTTTCTCTAGCATATCTTCATCAGTAATAATTTCTCCGCATAATTTTAATTGAGAATTAATTTTAAATATTGCAGAGTTATACTTGCTTACTGATTTAAAATCTTACAATCACAAATGCATCCAATCATAACGAGCTTTTGGAAGAATAACAGTTTTTTGGTGGTCATATCTTTCTTTCAAATTTTTCCAAAGGTCAAGTGGATCTTTTACAGTAAGATATTCAGTTTTTAATCCTTTATGGAGATGGTAACAAAGGAAAATCATTGCTTTGGCTCGGTTTTGCAGTGATTCTTGATTTCCTTCTTTGATTGTGTCTCCAAGACCCATAGCATCCAAATGAATTTCAGCATCAAGTGTCCATGCTAGTAGTTCTTGCCCGTAATATTAAGGGCTACAAATTCCAACTTGGTAAGATTTGCCATGGTATAGATGAGCACAATCAGCAATCGTTAATTTCGGTAGAAAGACACAATTGGAGCTAGTTCGTGCTAATAACGTGTTCTAAAATAAAAAAGACAAAACAAGAGTATATAGTTTGAAAGTAGAGAACACAAGAGAATGAGAGAATGATATCTATATATTTTCTCTTCTTCTATTACATGCCTCTCAAAGCCTCTATTTATAGGCTAAAGATACATATAGGTTACAATAGGTTTAATGGTGTTGTAAATGGAGAAAAAAACTATGAATAAATTGTAACAAATAAAGGTTATGGAATTTAAAAAGCTTTGGGGGTTATAAGACTTGAAGACTTTGGGGGTTATGGACATCCATTATAATACTATATTCATAACATATATATTATCTATATATATTCTTTTTGAATATAAAAAGATTTTTGGCTGACCAAAATTGTGAGATGCATCCCGATTGGCTCTTCCGTGACCCCCACATCATGCACTCACTACCAACATATTACTAATGACATGTTGGTGGTGGGAATGAAATAATATTACTGTAAATATCAATTATATGTTTTACTCGTTTTTCGTTCTTTTGGAACTCTTATAAACATAAGGCTAAAGTTTTGTTCTGTCTCCTGTATACATAAAGTTGATCACTATCTTGTTTATACTTTGTTGCTTATTATTATTTTTTTTTTTTTTTGCTTTTTTGGGTTTTGTTTTTTGTTTTGTTCTATACTGAGGAAACTAGAAAGGACGCTTCATTTGGAGAAACGATAGTGGTGTTCTCCCATATGTGCAAGACTTAAATTAATTGATTACATCCTAGATCCCAACCATATGATGCTAGCCAATGGCCTTGTCTCTGGAGGTTAGATGATTCCCTCCAGCGGTCACTTGTCTATCTCACAATAACAATGATAACATGAATATAATCAATAGAAACACTAGAATGTATAAGTATTTCTTTTCATCGTACTCTGCATATTATTTAGTTTTCTATACAAAAATGTTTCCAGCATAACATCTTCCATACCATTCATGAAATATCAGACTGCAATAATAATTGAACATACGATGCATTTGCGACAAATGAGGTCATGAAACACAATAAGTAGGGTAGGTGTGCAAATACCAAGTAAGATACACAACATTTTTATTTGCATTATCAAAGGGAAATACCTGACATCATTATTAATGTACACGTAATTTCTTCTTTTTTCCTTCTTGTCCCGCTTTCTTTTTCATTTTTCCCCCCTCATTTGCACCATCAAATGAGAAGGGAAAAGGAGAGGAACCGACATCATTATTAGCGTACATATGTATTTTTTTCTTTTCATTTCTTTTGTAACAACAGGATACCTGTGACATTGCTTATACTCGGTTCCCATACATACGTGCATTTCCAGCAAAATATTGGCTATATTAAACATTTAACTTGACGAAGAACATGGAGTACAAAAATCTGGGACTGCAAAAACTATCTTTCATTCTGATTTGTTCTGTTGTCGGCTGTAGGGGATTCGGTATAAACTTGCCCTTGGTCTCTCATATCTCTGAAAATGGAAAGAAAAGAGCTGAGGCCTTCAGAAGAAGCCCCGCCCAAGATCCATAATAACAGAGAACTGAATGAACTCAAAGTCCCAGAATTTGGGCCATTAACTGCTTGTCCAAGGTCACCTTGACCAGGCATCTGCAGAGGGTCGTCTATCCTGTCAGGACTGGCATTTTCTGTTCGCCCTCGAAACCGACGATCTTCTGCTCCATATGCAGGCCCTGCTTGATCGGATACGGCTCTCAACCCAGGCCCAGTAGGCAAGTCAGAATTAACCTGGCCAGGATTTCTTGTGTTTAATCTTGTAATGTGTACAGTTGAAGCCAGGATAGTTGAGGAGGTAATCTGGAAATCTGGGTGTTGCTGAAGCTGTGATCGTCGATTTTGCATAAACCTTTGTAGAGCCGGCACCTGCAGTTATTATACACCAAAGCAAGATGGTAGAGTTCAAGTACATGTTCTCGATAAAATATGAACCGAAAGCTAAGTATGAATCATTCTTTTATCAGAAATATCATAAAACTCGACATTTGCTATCATGTTGACTACCATAAAAATGGTAAACAAGTTTGATAATGCTTACCTCAAAACGATTCCAGAAGTATAGGATGAGATGATGCATAAATGCTGCAGTTGTAGAGAGCGCCAAATAGGAAAAACCTGGAAATGAGCAACATTTCATGATTTAATAATTGTTCTTCAGATAAACTAAAATGAAGAAATAAATAACTATAAAGTGTGGGGATGTACCATAGGCATAGGAAAAGAAATAAATGTGGAAAACCAGAAAATAGAGTAAAAAGAAGCGTGGAAAGTACTTCATTGATATAGGCGTCCGGACACTGCAAGGGGCAGAATGATAATCAGAACGCTGTGAGAAATGCAGAGATTTAGGAATTGTACTGCAAACTTAAAGCTGATAGATTTTTTCCTGAACTCTGTTATAGAATACAAAGGCAGTGCTAGGCTATGTCCTTATATCTTAAGGTATTCACAGAATCGATAATATGTTGTGAGAGCAAGTAGCCCCGAATTCATAATCCTGTAGCAAGAAAATTATGGCTAAATTTGTTAAATAGACCAGGTTTTCTTTGAGTCTTTCCTGCTCATTGCAAGTCTTTGATGCTGAAGAAACCAGTGGGCTTTGGATCCAATTAAAATGGCTTATGTGTTGTGGAACTGTATAGTAACTTCAACTCTCTGGATGATTTGGACGGAAAGAAACACCAGGACTTTTGAAGATAAGGAAATAGAGGAGATGGACTTGTTTGAGAAGGCAAAATTCTCAGCATCCTAGTAGGCTTCAACAGACAGTTTTTTAAGCATTTTTCCTTTTTCTTTGCTTGCTCTTAATTGGAAGATGTGATTTTGTTCTTTCCTTTGTGTTTTTCAGTTGTTTTCATTTTAGCTTTTGTTTTTTCTTTGAGAATTTCCTCAACCTCCTTCCAGTCTAAGTGATTATATTATCAATAAAAGGAGGTTTTCTTCTCTGTGGGCATCAACGGATAAAGCTTTTAACAAGTTCCCTTTTCCGTGATTGTTCTTTATTGGAAGGATGCTTTGGGTTGTCAAGCATGCTGTCTCCGTATACTTTTAGTCTCTGGTTGTTTGTTTCTCTTGTTTTATCATGTTACCGAAAAACAACAAAAAATATCAACAAAATATGACAATGGTAACAATAATATAAGACCGATCATTAACAACAATAGCAAGACTATTGATAAATAATAAATAAAAAGCAAGGATAAGAACAATAATCATATTAGCAACCAAACAACAGCAACAGCGATTGTCCTCGTTTCACATGTTGTTTTAGGAGAAAAAGTCTTATTATCAGGGAGATGGTTTTTGGCGCAAAACAAAGTGATCATATGGTATGTGCATTTTCCAAATTTCCTGCCTTGGAAAAGATGGCTTTACATAACACAGACGCAATAGTCATCTAAAGATAAGATGCATGAGGATTTTTTATGCAAAATATTCACCATAATCTAGAGACGATGGATACGAACCTGATTAAGGTGAATAGTTCACTCAACCAGACCAGTATTAAGACCACAAAGGCCAACAGCTGATCGTCATAAAACTCAAACAGAAAAAACAAGATACCAATCATTATCTGCGGAGTCATATACAAACTTTATCAGTAATAAAATGATAAGCTTATGCCATTAGAAAGTTAAAAAAATTAAAAAATTATGCTTGAAGGGACAACAAGAATGCCTAAGAAACAACCAGATCCAGGAATTATAAAGCAGAACAGGGATATTGAACACACAAAAAAAAAAAAAAAAAGATTTTAGGCGTATGCTTACCGGCACAAAGACTAGTGATTCAATTACATGCACAAAAATCAATTGAAAAGTTGGAAGCTGGTGTCGAGCATGGTGTTGAAGCTGCACTGCAATAATTCACAAAAGGGACACTGATTATCATGTGAAGCAAGATTATGCAGTAACTACTCTTTTAATAACCAACAGATAAATCCATTGGCTAAGGAGGACCAGTAGGTGTTGTTATCATCCTTTTTTTTTCCTTGGTCGTTTATGTTTGTTGTGTCCCAGGACTGCTTTCCGTCTGGTTCTCTGTAATCTTTCTTCTTTCATTACAAGTTATTTCTATTCAAAAAAAAGGAAAATGAGAAGGACAAAGAAATAGTAAAGACAACCACATTCGTTTCTTAGTAATGAATTTTTGCGAGGATAAATTTAGATAAAATCTCAAATCCTGAATTTGCTTGACTGGATCGATGAAGAATGCAACATAATCTAATGGCTCTGAACACAATGTAGGATTCAGGTTCATCCCTCAAATAAAGTAAGTTGGCAAACCTGTAAACTTCAGCATACGAGTTTGCGTCTCCCTCAAAGTAAATGAAACTGACATTGTGGTTGTAAAGAACACAAACAGTGACATCATGAGCACACCACACTTGGTCACAAGGTAATCTGCACCCGAAAGAAAGAGACCACATTGCACAAACTTGGAAAATAAACATGCAGCATGCATGATCCCTAGGATTCAGAATAAAGATAATCAAATATCAACTAGAAGTTGAATACGAGCACAGTCTAGTAAGCATATTAAAACAAGAGTAGATAAAAAAGAACACAGGATTTCCAGCGCACACACTTTATGTGACTTGAATTTAGTATTTGGGCCCCATTTAACATTTATGGGTTGGATACTTGACCAAAAGTAAAACCGCAGACCAATATTTAATGATTTTAATTACAAAAATTAACATTAGCAGAGCAGAAGAGGAAGTCCTCAACAAACAAATACCTAAAATAACAGAAAAAAGTAAGAACTTAAACATTAAAATGTCAGTCAACTTTGATAGAACAGAAAGCATCAGATGAATGCATGCTTAAGTTCACCAACCTCCAAATCTTGCAGGACCTTCTGGTGGTTCTTGTGCATAACTAAGATTATAGAACTCCTTTGTTTGAAAGTTATAAAGATAACCTGCAACACCGAAATATGCTCAGGCCTACAGGAAATTCACTAAAACAAAGCTAGAAGTGCAATTTGCAGACTGCAGTTTGCAGCTAGACCTATCTTTTCTGCTAACATGCTGCACTCATTTGGGTCACAAACTTTCAGAACCAATATAAGAGTCAAATTTAACGTTAGACAAATAGGGAATTGCCTTCTTGACATCAAAGAGAAGTAAAGAAGCATCTTAATAAAAAATGGTTTCACATAATACAATTAAATCAGAAGATCATGCCTTTGGGTCTATAAATATAGGATTAAAAACAAAATCAAAATTCGGCTTCTTGATTTCTATCTCTCCCTTCTCTCTAAAATTTCACTAGATTCTTCCATTCTTCTCTTTTGTTTCTTTTGTGTAAGATTTCAATATGAAATACAAAAACTCTTAGCAAGAGTTCCAAACACTTCATAAGGTTATTGTTACTATTGTTATTAATCATGGTGGGTCTATTAGCATTTTCAAGAGAACTCTTCTCGCTAGATTTAATCTGGCTATTGATCTGGGTGCTGCTTCATGGTTACTTGACATGGGGGGATTAGCTAGTCCTTTGGAAGGAGACAACAAGTTCTATGACAAATTTAGGGGCTCTACGTATGTTCTGTTGGAGAGTATCATGAGAAACAAAGGAGAAGTGTTCTAGACGATTATGAAGATTAAAGGAGGGGAAGTCTCTCGTATCATTACTCCGGGAAGGAGAATCTTGAGGGGTGGAGTGATTTTAAAGATTGCCTGGGTTATATCTTCAGCAGATCAGAAGGAGCTCAACCTTCAATATCAAGGAAGGCTGACGTCCCTCCTTTCTCTGTGGAGAATTGGCCCATCGGGTAAAGGAGATGGGAAGATAGTTTTGTGCCCAAGCTTCAACCATGGAAGACTCGGGAGGAGGTCTCATTTAAAGGTATTCTTCCGACCAACATGTCTTTATCTACCAATGGGAGGAACTAGACTTTAGCAACTCTGGTCTTAAGGAACAGTGTTGAGGACCGGTGGGGCAGTATCCAGGTTGGTTTCAGCAAGAAGTTGAATAGAAAGGTGGAACTCAGTTTGTTTCAGGCAGGTAAAGCTGTGATGTCGCCTTTGAACAAAGAAGAAAAGGATATAGTGTGCTCATGGAGCTGTGGTCTGCACCAAGTGTGGAAATCATTCCAGGGAAGAAGGGAGTCCATTGCGATGACGTTAAGATTCCATGTTGGATAAGAGTGGAAGGCTTCCCTCTGAAAATGTGGCATATACATGTAAACAAGATCGTTGGAGGAAAAGCAGTGGTCTGCTTGAGGTCCATAAGGATTCCTTGGAACTAAATTTCTCTCTCATGTTCGGCTTCGTTTGAGGAAACGAGTAGGGATTTATTTTAAAAATATTGGAACTGTCAAGCTAGGGAATAAAGACAAAGCTTTGACTATTCCCACTAAATGACTGAAGGTATTGCTTCCATGGCATCTACAATGTCCAATGGTATGGCCAAACAGAGCCAACGTCAAGAGGGAATCCGATTGTCATCTCTGGCGCCACATGGCAAGAACATAGCAGGCGATGTGGCCTGGCTTTCCGGATCTCAAGCAAACAAGGGTCTCTACCCAAGCAAACCGTCATTTGCAAGAGGTAAGGTTGCTTCCATCGTCTCATTCATCGAAGACTCGGTTTTTATTAGACTGCCAATCATGGTTCATTACCACCTAAAAAACAAATATCTTATAAGACATTTATTAAGGACATTGGGGAAGTCAAGCGGGTCTCATTCCAAAAGCATCAAACGAATTCAAACCAAAAATTATAGTAAATATCACTGTTCCAAAACTAATTGTAATAAAAATCATGTTTTGAAAAAAGTTGTAGTAAATAGCAAATTTTTTTCAACGGGAAACCAATTTTGTATAAATGATCAAAATGAGAATACAAAAATGAGGAAAAGATTTCCTCAGCAAAATCACAAATTATAAAAAAGGAGCCCATCCCCTAACTAAATTTGACACTAATGGACTACGAAACTCTTTATCTTGATATACCCACAATGACGCCCAAAACGTAATTTTATCCCATAAATTCTTCAATTTTTTGAAAAATTCTACGATCTCTTTCTAATCAAATTCCCCAAAAAATTGCTATTGAAGCAACCTTCCACAAAATTCTGCCTCTACGATTAAAACTATTGGGAATAGAAAGTTCAAGCAGGTCCTTGCAGCTTCTAGGCACCACCCAGGAAAGGCCTAACTCTGATAACAAAGTAGACCAAATAGACTGAGGGTATGAGCAGTGTAAAAACAAGTGGTTAGATGACTCCTCATCCTTTTTGCATAAAATGCACCAACCTAGAGATAATGAAAGGAAAGGACATCTTCACTGCATTAAATAGTGAGTATTCAACTTATCCAAGACAAGAAGCCCATAAACACTTCAATGTTTAAAGGGACAAAGGTTTTCCAAATTCTATTAACAAAATCAAAATGGGAAGAAGGTGAATTAGACGAAAGCGCAGAAAAATAGGACTTGACAGAAAACATTCCACTAGAGTCATGAAGCCAAATTCTCCTATCCTGCACTCCAACACATAGAACCACCTTGTCCAACAAACATACCAACTCCAAAGCCTCCCTACCCTCTCGATCAGATAGGTTCCTTGGGAATCTGAGATCCCAACTCCAAGCAGCACTATTATCGAATGTATCTGATATAATAAATTTCCTGATCGGCTGATCATGAAGAGCTGACTTCCTAAATAGAGCTGGAAACCTTGAGGGTAATGGCACGTCCTCATACCAAGCATCCTCCCAAAAAAAAAAATATCCTTTAAAGCTTTCTCAAAAAAAAAAAAAAATCTCACAAGCTTCTCGATATCCTTCGCCACACTTGCTGGTATACGAAAAGTGGATATGAAGTAAACTAGTGATGGGGAACGGATAAACTGTACGAGAGTAAGCATGCCCTCCTTTTGACAGATATGCTTTCTTCCACCCATCCAATCGTTTTGACCTTAAAGAGAACCGGTTCCCAGAGAATCAATTACAAAGGATGACCACCAAGGGGCAAAACCCAAGTATTTAGTTGGCCAAGAACCCGTAGGACACCCAACTACCCTAGCCAAATCTGAGAGAGTATTTTCATCTACGTTTATCCCAAAATAATACTCTTATCCAAATTCATTTTTAACCCTGATACCAAGCAAAACACATTGAGAGTACATTTTAAATTGTAGAGACTCCACTTCTGGTGAGATGAAAAAACAAAGTGTCATCAGCAAACTGAAGCTAAGAGATTTGGCAGTCAGGTCTCCCAACTTTTGAATGGCTTAATGAGGGAATATTCCACTGCTTGGTCCACCAATCTGCTGAGTCCGTCTGCTACAAGAGCAAATAAGGGGATAACAGATCACCTTGTCTTAATCCCCTAGAACTTGAAAACTTTCCACACGGTCTCCCATTGATCAAAACTGAGTATGAAACAGATCTCGAGCAACCAAAAAATCCACTTTTTCCATTTTTCCAGAAATCCTTTCTTTTTTATCACAAAATGCAAAAAGTCCCACTCCACACAATCATAAGCCTTCTCAAAATCAATCTTCACAACAGTCCCCCCTGAAGCTCTATAGTCCACGACCTCATTTGCAATCAATACTAAGTCCAAAATTTGTCTTCCAGCAACAAACACGCCTTGCACTTATGAGATTGTTTCTATAAGAGCATCCTTCAATCTATTAGCTAGAACCTTGGAGATAAGCTTGCACAAGCTTATAACAAGACTAATGGGCCTGAAATCTTTGATTCGGCATGCGTTTGCTTTTTTAGGAATTAAACAAATGTAAGTTTCATTAGTGATATTGTTGATAATACCCGAACTCCAAAATTCAACAAAGATCTACGGTAGTTCCACTTTCATAAAACTCCAGCTTTCCATAAAAAGACAAAGAAAATCCATCGAGACCTGGTGCTATGTTCCCATCGCAAGAGAATACGGCTCGCTTAACTTCATCTTCTTCAAAAGGTTTCACCAATGAATCAAACCTCCACTATAGAAATGGGCCTCCAATTTAGGCCCTCAATCCTGTTGAAATCTCCATTAGATGAACGATACAATTTTTTGTAAAAGTCGATTATGAGCTCTAGTATTTCTTCTTCTCTATCCACCACAATGCCTTCTTCTGTTTCTAACTTGGAAATTGTGTTATTGGATTTCCTTGCACTCAATAGCCAATGAAAAAGCTGTGTTCGCATCCCCCTCCTTAGCCCACCTCGATTTTGATTTCATCCTTATAGCTATTTCTTCCTTCTCAATTAACTGATGCAAACTCCGTTTCAACTCTTTTCGCTCCACTTAGTGTTACCAACCTGGTCATTCCGCCTTCCAAAGAATCCCTTCCAAAGAATCCAGCTCCTCAATTCTCTTAAAAATCCTTCTTTTTTCCACTTTATCAGCGCCAGCTACCCCCGCACTCCAACACTTCACTTTTCCTTTCAACAACTTCAATTTTTTCATGAACTTGTAACCCTCCCACCCATTAACTTCGTCCTCTGTCCACCAACTCTTTACTTTCTGCAAAAAATCTCTATTCTCCAGCCATATATTATCAAAACTAAATGGAGGAGGGCCCCAATTGGGAGCATTCATGAGCAGTACTACCGGACAATGATCCGATACAACCCGAACCAAAGCTTCTTAACGAACAAAAAGGAAATAGAATAGACCAGCCCTCTGTAAACAAGAAAAGACTCAACTGACAACAAATTGGGTTCTCTCTAAAATTCAACCAAGTGAAAGAAGCATAGTGTAGAAGCAGGTCCAACAAGCTCAACTCTCGAATAAGTGCATCAAAAAGTTACATGCTTCTAGTGAATCTTGAACTGCCACTTTTTCCTGATAAAATCCGTGTGACATTGAAATCTCCATCCACGCACCATCACTGACCACAAAGACTCCAAAGCCCTGCCAACTCATCTATGTGACGTTGAAATCTCAGGATTGAAGATTTGTGTTGGTGTCCCAATTCAAGTGTGGTAGCTACTTTGGAAAAGCCGTTTGAGGAGGACGAGATCAAAAGAGCAATGTTTAGTTGTAAGGGAAACAAGGCCCTTGGCCCCGATGGGTTCTCTGTCTGTCATTCAAGAATGTTGGCCCTTCCTTAAAGGAGACATTATCAAGACGTTCAAAGAGTTCTAGAGATTAGGCATCATCAACAATGTCACTAATGAGACCCACCTCGGTCTTATTCTAAAGAAGGCAAATTAATGCAAGGTCAAGGACTTTAGGCCAATAAGCTTGGCGACTAGTTTATACAAGATTATCTCAAAGGTGTTATCAAAAAGATTGAATGATGTCCTTGAAGAAAAACTTTCGGAGGTTCAATGGGCTTTTGTGGCAGGTAGATAGATTTTGGACCTAGCTTTAATAGCAAACGACTTGGTGGAAGATTATAAGTCCTTGGGTAAAAAGGGCATTGTGGTCAAAGTTGATTTTGAGAAAGCGTATGACCAAGTGGAATGGAAGTTTTTGAACTTCGTAATGGAGAGAGAGGGTTTTGGAGCCAAATGGAGAAACTGGATTTTCAGTTGTTTGTCTTTGGTCTCGTATTTGGTGATTGTGAATGGGAGGCCTCGAGGGAAGTTTCTAGCTTCAAGAGGTATAAGGCAAGGCCACTCGTTGTCACCATGTTTATTTACCTTGGCAATGAACGTATTCAATAGACTTGTCGACAAGGCGGTGCAACAATCTCTTTTCAAGCCTCTTCCTATTGGTAGTTCAATCACCACTTTTTAGTTGATTGCTCCTTTTCAGCACTCAAAGTTGGAAAGTTTATCCAATTTGTCTCCAGTTTTGGATGATTTTTGTCTAGTGTTTGGTTTGAAGGTGAACTTGGAGAAAAGTATCATGTAGTGTATTAAATCTGTAGGAAGACAGATTAGAAAGACTAGCAGGGCTTGTAGGTTGTGCTATTGGGGTTTGGCTAAAGTATCTGAGATTGCCTTTAGGTGGTAATCCTCTTCAGCCTGCTTTTGGGAATCCAGTTTTTTCTAAAGTCGCAAAGAGGTATGGCTGGAAGAAAGCTTTTCTTTCAAAAGGGGGGCGACTAATTCTCATTCAATCTTTGCTTTCCTCATTACCAATTTATAATTTGTCTTTGTTCCAAATTCCTGTAGAGGTGGCGAAGGAGATTGAGAAGCTTATGAGGGATTTTTTGTGAAAGTACTCAGAGGATTACAATCTCATTTGGCGGCCTGGGAGTAGAATTGTTTGTTGAAGAAGAATGGCGATTTGGGAATTGGCAAATATTAGAAGGAGAAATGAAGCTCTTCTAGCTAAATGCCTGTAGCAGTTTCCTTTGGAGAAGAATTCTTTTTGGCACAAAGTCATTAAAGGGAAGCATGGCTTGAACCCTAACAATTGGGACTCAGGGGACACATATAGGACTACATTTAGAAGCCCATAGGCGTCAGTTCAGTCAATTGCTGAAGGTTTCTTTCACCAAGTTAAATAAAAAGTCGGTTTTGGAGATTTTGTTAGGTTTTGGGAGGATGCGTTCTCAGTGAAGTCTTTCTTTCTAGATCCGAACGATGCGTTCTCAATGAAGTCTTTCTTTTCCCGTCTAAACCATGATCCATTGGTAGCACCTTTCCCTTTCTTTAATTGTATTTGGAAAACCTGGGTTCCTTTTAAGGTTCAAGTTTTCTTGTTGGCTTCTTCCTCTTGATAAACTGAACACTCACGTTTTGATGCTTTGCAAGAGCCCCTTTATTTCAATTTCTCCATGCTGTTGCCTTTTATGCATGAATCAGGAGGCAACAACAGATCATTTATTTTTATATTGTTCCTTTTCTCAACAGATCTGGCTGTTAACTTTAAAGGAATTTGGATCTTGCCGGCTTATTCCATGGAGCTGCAAGGATTTACTTTAGCTGTCTCCTCCACCCATTTTGAATCCTAGGGGTAAAATTTTGTAGAAAACTACTATTTAGTGGTTTTTTGGGCAATTTTGTTGGAAAGGAATGGTAAGATTTTCGACAATTGTCGGGGTGGTAGTTTTGTTGTGTGGGATGGAGTTAATTACTGGGTTTCTTCATGAATTTATAGGGACAGAATTTGGCAGTCCGATTTTTTCAGAATTACTTAGGAGTTGGGCTCCCTTTTTGCAGCCCTCTCCATTGTTCTTTTCTTTCTCTCATTCCTCTTTTTGAATACCTTTATTTGTTAATCAATAAATTCAGTCTCTTGTTTCACAAGAAGAAAAAAAAATCAGAATTCCAGATATGGTGACAAACTACTATAAAGGTCAATCCACCACAGACAGAATTGGAAATAAAGTACATTATCTAAAAGACCAGAGCAGAGACTCATATTACATTTCATGTAACATACTACATCGCATTCAGACAGTAGTAACAATTAGTAGGTAAAATATTAATGTAGGGTACGAAGGAAACTGGTGATTACCTTGACCAGGAGAACTCAATAGACTATTCATCAAAATAGTATCATAGCCTACAAGTCTATTTATGAGGAGTTGTTGCCACCTGGTAATAGAATTAAACAGTTTATTACAAATGCACATTAGCACATAAGTACTAATCGGCAATAAACTGAAAAAAGATAGAATAAACCTGAAAATTTTTAAATTGGTATTAAAATACTAAAATTTAACAAAACTGGAAAGAAAGAATGATAAACAGCTGACTTTAAGATGTAGGAGATTATCATCAAAGTTTCATGTAACTCATGCCCTAGTTGGTGGTTCGATATAAGAAAAAGGAAATACACTCAATAAACTTTTTGTAAGCTAAAGGACAGGCTCTTTGACATGCCTGTCCTCAGTTTTCATACAAGAGTCAATGAGGATCAATAAATTTTGAACTGTGAATTGATGTCCATGTCAGGATTGCAATTTACAACTGAAGTTCCTACGGATAAATCTTGGGTACTAGGTAGAACAACTTTCGTTTCCAGAACCAAAACTAGAACAAATAAATCATGAGCTAGATGAACGTTAGTACCTGTTCCCAAAGCATGAATGTCGGGCCGATATGCTAATGTTAACAGTACGTATATTATGCTGAGACTTGGCACTTTCAGAAAGCAATAGATAACCCTATTGGAAAAATCATTTCTTAGTAAGAAAAAGTACTTCTGTTAAAAAATTTAAAAAAATATATATTAATTTAAAAAGTCACAAGATGAATTAAAGAAACACAAGTCATCCAACACAACATTGGTGTGCACGCATGTGCACGCGTGCGTGTGTGTGTATGAAAAGCAAAGCACCAAAAAGATTATAAAACTAGTTAAAGGAAAGGACAAGATAATTTCTCAGAAGCTTACTGTTTTGGGTAGTCCTTTAGGTCCATGGAGAGAAGAATTTAAAGGCTTAATGTTTGAAGACCTTCTCAGAGACTGGGTTAATTTTTTGTAGTTTGGTTAGTATTGTTTTTGCTTTCAGAGGTTTTTGTAGTCTGGTTAGTAATTTTTGGAAGATTGCTCATCCTCCCTATCCTGTACACTATACTTGATTTTTATTGATAAATTCTTGTTTCTTTTCCCCAAAATAAAAAAAATAAAAGATAATTTCTCAGAAGGTAGACAATATTCGCCACCCACAGGTGCAGCAAGAAGTAAATAGAAGGCTACCTTCTCCACAGTGTATAAATAGGTTGGTTCGAATGTTTTGCTTTGCTTCTCAAGCAACTGCACTGAAATAAAAAATAGCATGTAAATATCAACATTGGTAAAAACTAAAGCACTAAAAATTGAAAAGATATGAAAGAGAGCTCTCTTAAGTATGCTTTTGCCCGTGAAGCAGATGTACAGATTGGTCCCTTCTGGCTTTTGTATACATGGCAAGCAGGCTAAGGTGGGCATAACCTTGATAAAGGTTTATTGCAGGAGAAGTTTACTAGCAGAATATTTAACTCCTTTGTTTTCCAAAATCTATTTGTTCATGTAGATAATTAATATAGTGATTTTCTGTTTCTCAGAAAAAAGAAAAATATTAACCACTGCAGTCATCAGCAAGTTTTTTTTTTTTCTTTTTTTAATAGCACATGTTCAAGCATGTGCCATTCTATCTTTAAGAAATAAAGATTACAAGTGGGATTGAACCCACAAACCCTCACCCAAAACCCTCCCTCCCTGTGCCATTAGACCAAAGGGTCTTAGGATACAGTCATCAGCAAGATGGTAAATGGAGTAAAAGAAGAACTAGAAAGAATGACCAAGTACCTACATACAAGTTAACCTTGTCCAAATGAAGCATACGCAACCACTTTGGATCATCAAGATCTATTCCTGCAATATTCTGCATTTAAAAATAAAAACTCAAAAAATAAAATGTTGGGCTACCATAAAGACAAGATTTCATGATTGCATAGGATATTCAGCAACAAAAAAGTCCGTCATAGGAAAAAGGCAAGAATGAAAATGCATAGACAGCAACATTAAAAAAAAAGGTTATTTATCTTTCTGTATCATGTGTTTTAGGCTTATTTAGAAAGTATACCCTCAGTTTTTTATCTCATAATATATAGACCATCGGATTACATTTAGTGCAAAAATCTATACCTTCTTGGTCAACACCATATTTTGAGCTCAAAAATACCCAAATACCCTTAAAAATCATTGAAATTAAAACAAAAAACAAAAAACAGAACAAAAAAGTGAGGGTGATAAAGTATATCATATTTTTTTAATTTTTTTTTTGGTTATTCAAAAGTAATTTGGGCATTTTTGAGGTCAATATCAAGCAAGAGTTATCAATATTTATCAAAATTGTCGCTATCTAACGAAACACTATTGGATCAAATGACAAAGACATTGTTGAGAAAAAGAAGGCTTTTTCCAGATGAAATGTTGCCATGTGCTAATCATTGGTTTAATTGAATAACTGAATAAAATAGATAGATATATTTCTCTTCGTATCGGATTGACGAATCTTCTCGATTAAAGAATCCCCTATATGGATAATACACATTCTAGTTGACCGACTAATTCTAATTCTTCTGTTCTGAAGCAAAGATATCCACTGATCGGTTCGTTCCATTCAAATTTTCACTACCAAGAAGTGTTGAATTCTCTTTCAGATAGGCCCTAAACGGAGAAGAGCTGGAATGCCAACAAGTGTCTGTTATTGAATTCACCCAACCCGATTGGACCCATGTTTGGAATGCAAAAATTCTTGATGGAAAAAAAAAATGTGAATGAAAGATAAAACTGAATTCAATTGGGTCCTTGAATCTAAGTAGAGAAAATTCTTGATCTCTCTCAAAAGTGCGGCACGGATTCTTGTATTAAATATAACCCGATGCTATACATTCGACAAGATTAAAAATCAAAGTTATATTTTTCAAATAAAACTAAAATAAGAGGTACGGAAAAGTAAATATTCTAAACGAAATTAAATAAAAAAATAAAAAAAATAAAAAAATAAAAAAAATAAAAAACAAATATATTGAATACAATAAAAAGAATGCAATTTCGTAATGTAACAAGTCAAAAGCAAATGAACAAGAGGAGATGGGGACAAACCAAAGGGAATGAAGGCAATTCCCTAAAAAGAAAGTCATGGCAGGGTAACAAGTGTTTCACAACTTGATTAATCAAAGGTGAATTTATTTTTTTAGTCTGTCGTGGATTAAGTAAAAAATTGCCCACCAGATCTCTGCACAGTTATTCTTTATCATTGAAATACTGCCCAACAAAGTTTTTATCTTGTTTGGCACATATCAATTGAGGTTTGCAAACATCTCAAAATCCAAGTTTCATATTGTACGCAAGACAATTAGTTGGGATCAAAGTATTTGATCCATGGCTTGATAGATTACTCAAAATGGAATGTAAAGATTCAGATCCAAAGAATAGAGAATTACTCTTCCAGCAGATCTGAATATACATGTGCCCAAGAAAAGGACCACAGGCACCATAAGCACCAGGGGCCAACCTGCGGGCTTCTTTTCCTTTTACCTTACGCCTATAAATTTTACTATTCAGGTGCAATCTAATGATGATGGTAAGCACCTGACATTATTCCTCAGGGAGGAAAATGCAGCTCTTAGTCCATATATTTCAATCATGTCCAAAGACCGGCATATGTTAGCTGCCTCGAGGCCTCAATATTACAAGCTAATTTAATTTCACCAATAAGATAACATATATCACAGTGGACAAATGAATACAGATCCATAATGCAATACACTATTGACATAATTTCCCATATTGTTATCCGCTAATCATTTGAAGTACTTTATACATATTACAAAAAAGAATAAATTTTATAAATTCCCCCTGAAATATATCACTTGTGTCAATATGTCCCCTGGACTTTAGAACATATATGTTTTGCCCCTGATCTGTTCTTCGTCTCCAACTTTCCCCTCTCCGTCAAATTCCATCATTTTTTAATGGAAAAGGCTGATTTTTCCATTTTTTGTAAGTTGGGTATGATATTTTGGTTTTCTTAAATGCCCTCCCTTCCCAAAACATTAGCTACGTGCTAAAACTCATCCATTTTAGCTTTTAAGCCATTAAGAAGCAAAAAAGAGGGAAAAACATTTAAAAAAAAAAAAAAACTCATTGAAAGACTCGTTAACAAGGAGGTCCAAATTTACATCGCAGTAAGAAATTCATTTGACAAACAAACCTAAAAAATGGTTCCACAAAAAGACCTCTGAATACAAAATTTAAGTATGGATCTACTTTTGCATTAACAAGCCGCTTAACTCGCCAAAAAGAAAAAAGTTAAAAATTATACTTTACAGTACAAAGAAAGAATTTAGTTAGCTTTTTTTCCCTGCTAGAAATCATTTTGTTTGTTAAGTTAATATTTTTGTTTTTTGACGAACATTTCTTTTTTTTCTTTTTTTTTCTTTTTTTTTTCTTTTTTTGGTTAATGAATTTCTTCGTGCAAAGTAAATTTGGACCTGATTGTGGATTCTTAATGAGCTTGTTTAATAAGTTTCTCAATAAGTTTTTTTTAAAACTTTTTCCCCCTTTCTTGCTTCTACCAGTTCTAAGAAACTAAAATAAACGAGTTTTAGTAACTAAATAATGTTTTGGGAGGCAAAAGCATTTAATAAACTCAAAATATCATAACTTGTAGAAAATGGACAAATCAGCATTTTAAAAAACTGACGGAATTTGACTGAGGGGGGGAAATTGAAGACGGGTAACAGATCGGGAGGCAAAATAGATACGTATTAAAGTCCAGGGGCATGTTGACACAAGTAACATAGTTCAAGGGGAACTTGTAAAATTTATCCAAAAAAATAGTAACTCAAGTACAAAACTACAGCCCTCACCGTACACTACAATGTGAAAGAAGCATGAATTCAACAAATTAAGCAGGTTGCTAGCCCTGAGGAATAAACCCAAATCATATTTGAGAAAATAATAGGCCTAACCACTGGTCACCAACTCACTGGTCAGTTCTCAAGTAGCTATAATTACACACATGTTTGGGTGCTCCAAGAATATTAGGGAAGGTACTAGTAGGTGAATTCAACAAAATTAAGTAGGGTAACCTCAACCAAAGACACTCTACCAAACAACACATGACTTCAAGGGCTATTGTTTGCGGGAAAAGAAATCTACAGATATGCATACCTAATTGTTAAGAGTAAAACTGTCTCAAAGTACTTACCCACAACTTTGAGAAACTTCCAATGATTTGAATTAGATGCCTCCAAACAAATGATATTCGTCTGTGCCATTTTTTGCCAAAGTGAACAAGTGCTGCTTTAAATGTCTCCCTGGCTGATAAAGGAAAACTACTCCGTGGTTCCTCTTTATCAACTTTTGAAGTTCTATCATTGATTGTTCGCTTAGAGATTTGGATATTGGTAGAGCTGTCAGCTTGATGTTCCAGAAGTTCATTATGAGACTTCCAAAACTTCAGTGTCAACTTACCCCTCCTTGCACTGGAACCAATCCAACTCAACCAAAATTTTTCAGCTGAAAATGCTAATCCACCCCCATCCATGTTTACAACCTCTAATTTATCAGATACAGGTTTTACGTCAGGCTTATCCGTCACAGTAGGTTCAATCTCATCATGTGACCACAACCCTGCACTAGTTATCTAGACAAACAAAAATGTTTAATGTTATATAGGAAACAGCCAACATGAGAAACAAACTCAACGTACCAGTAAAAGAAACCGTAAAGAAAGAGAGTAGGATGTTATAAAACCAAGACTATGGATGCAAAATGCCGCTCCCCACCACCCAAAAAAAAGAAGCACATTAATTTCCTTGTTTAAGAAGTAGACAACCTAAAACCGAAAAGAGACACTAATTTTCTAAATCAATTTCCAGTGACTTTGGGACTTTGCAAGCAACAAGGAACATTCATCCCATTTTTTTTTTTTTTCTTCCACAAATAGGTCAGGACTAAAAAATATATTCAGGTTACATGTACTCTTATGTGTCTAGAAAAAACTGAAATGTTCAAATATCTCATTGAGCATCCAAAAACTAGATCCAATGGCTTCCCTCTTAAGAACAATACAAATAACATCAAAATCTTCAATATGCAGCAAGGACTGTAGAACCCAAAAAATAAATGAACAACTAAATAATAAATTAAAATTTAAGAGGCAATAGGTACCTTAATTTGGATAAGTTGAGCTTCTGTTGTTCGAATTCCAGACAGCTCACTTGAACAGCCAGGCTTCAAATGCAAAAAAACTAAGTTAATAAAGGGTGAAAAATCAAAGAAAGAAAAAAAAAACAATTATGTTTATATACAAACACAAAGATATGAATATTTAACATATCCAGCAGGAAGGATAAAGATTCAATTGGGGGCATCACAGGTATTTAGCCTTCCATGAAAAACAGCCAACCAAAAACCTTTATCCTATATGTAATACATGATTTTCAAACAAAATCAGAAGGCTCAAAGTAAAGAATTCCCCATCATCAACAAGGGAAGGAAGGAAAGATGTGGAAGAAAATCTCAATGAATCACAAGACCATAACATAACCCATTATCAAGAAGTGATTGCCCAGGGGAATAAGAGCTCAAGACAAAGTAAAGGATTCAACTTCTCCAGCTCTCTGTCATTTAGATTTTAATCCGAAGTTCCAATTGAGGTCATTGGACTGGGAAAGGAACAAATGTCAACTATGGAAGCATAATGCTTGTTGGACAATTTGAACGAACAAGGGGAATTAAGAACCAAAGATTGCTTCCCACACGAAACACCCTTCCAAAATAGGACTATATTTCTCATTACCACATTCCATTTGATTTTTAAAGAAAGACACTGTTACAAACCCATCGAGTAGTACTCGCCCTTACAAAACTTCTAAGGGGAAGGAACCCAAAGGCTTATAAACCCACTATTTGTCTTGTAATCATTCCACGTGGAACTTTTGGTATCTAACAGACACACAATCCACAAACAATAAACTTTTATGGATTCCTAATAATTACCCATGTCATAGTGTCTGAATCCCAACCATTAGGATGTAGCCCATACTCATTCTTGATGACCAAAGCCATAAAAACCATTGTCCATAAAAGGAATTGCAATAACCACCTGCCCAAAACTGCTACATTCTTCATCTTTGAATTTCCTATTCCTAACCCTCCTTCCTTCTTGCTTTTTTTTCCCCCTATCCCATGAAAACAAGCAATCCACCCATCCCCCTCCTTTCATCAACCTCTTCAAAATCCAAGCCACAGTGGCAAGATAACTTTAAAATGGACATAAAGTAAATCAAAGTGTTAGCCCAGACAAACTCAACAAGAGTCAATTTTTCAACCCTAGAAAAGAAAGCATTCTTCCACCAATCAAGAGTTGAAGCTATTGAAATGCACTGTAAAGCATTCTCAACAGCGCACTGTAAAGCATTCTTTTAGACACCCTTTCAATCATCGGATTCCAGAATTCCAATGAGTAGATTTCCTCCCAAAGGAAGACCAAAATATTTCAATGGCCACACTCCCCTCTCACACCCCAAATCCAAGGCTAAATCCTGAACCTTGCTTCAGAGCAAAAATAAATAAATAAATAATTAAAAGAATCTTGAACCTCACTATCCTCAACATAAATTCCAGCAGTTGTGCGTTTTCTCATATCTATTTCATAATAAAGAATTTCAGTGCAGCAATACCATTCCTAAAACTATCGAACTTGGCATCCAGAAAAACATAGTATCGTCCACAATTTGCATACAAGAAACGAAGACCTCCTCATACCCCACCTTAAAGCCTTCCATTACTCCAGTCTCCACCACCACATCCTTGAGTCCCCGTAGAACATCTGCTACTATGGCGAACAAAAATGAGACAAAGTTGCTTGAAATAAATAACGTATCAAAATTACCATTGTTGAATACATTTTCGGATTTCACACTGCTTTCACCAGCTACATAATTGCCAAATTCTTCACTAAATTGTTCGCAAAACTTTTGACTTGGTATTTATTTAAACTTATTACCATTTCACTATCAGAGTATAGACATTTGTTCATAAAACAAAGCACAACAATTTCCTCAATTATCAAAGTGGACTCGATGAAGGAACTAACATGATCACACTAATGACCTGTAAATTTGGTGAAATTCAAGAATTTAACCACCGAATAGGCATCCGGAAACCTTAAACAATCACATAAGTGTCCCAAAAAAAGGGAAAAAAATTATAATCGAATTGGGATCGAAGAAGAATACCTGTTGAACGTAATTGGCGTGCATAACAACGAGAATACAGAACAAGGTGACGGCGACAAAAAGGTAGAGATACTCCAGAGCAGCTCTTACTTTGGGCGTGAGCATCTGCGAGAACCGCTCTTGAACTCGGATAAACGTTTGCTCCGGATCCATCTCCCTTCTATGAATTCGTGAGTGCGCAGCTCCTCAACTGAAATGGAATTGGGAGATATAAAAGGATTTTCCCAAGAAAGTGAAGGAAAATCAGATTACTTTTCTGGTCGTCGGTTGGGTCGGGGGTTCCGCTTTCGCAGAGTCTCGACTCTGACGAGCTTTTCTCTTCAATTTCTTTTTTTTTGCCCCTTTGTACTCTAACTTTCCTATCCTTGAAGGTCTTATCATTATCTTTCCATTAATGCCCTTCACCATGGTGCTCACATTCTTCGTTTTGTTCTTTTCCTAGATTGAGAATAGATTAGACTTCAAAGACACTTGTTAATAAGTAATAAATTTATAAAATCTAAGCTCACTTATGACCCTCATCTCAAAGTGCCCTTGAACTTCATATCGTAAATTCTTATGAAGATGAATCGTTGCTAGGAAAAAGTCATATAATAGAATTTACACTGGCATACTGATAAGACTAGTGATTTTTTTTTCTATTGCTCTTCCATCCAATTATCTTAATTTATACAAGTACGTTAGCTATTGAAAAAGAAACAAAAAAAAAATTTAAAACACCATTAACAAGTGCAGAACACTCTTGCTCCTTCAACAATAGATTTAAAAAGAAAAAGAAAAAAGAAAGAAAGAAAAGAAAACAACAACTCACACCTTTTGGAACTAAATTTGGAAAATGTCCTTATGGCAACAAATAAAATGTAAATAAGGATCACATTTAGGGACCTTTCCATCTTTACAACCAATAAAATACAAATAAGATTGCCTTTGATTTGATGAAATAAAATAAGGCCTTTGATTTGATGAAATAAAATAAGAATGAAAATAGAAAAATAAATATAATGTAATGAGAATAGGAATAAATCGAATAATTTATTTATATTTCATGATACACAAACATCACTATTCATGTCCTATTCAAAGAGCCATATTCAAAAATCAATCACTAGCTATCATCGGCCTTTGTTTATGTAACACCCTTTTATAGACGTCACAAAAACCATTAACTTTCATCAATAACTTTTAATTATAGATAGAAAAAACCTAAACTTGTTAAGTATTATTTAATTATTAACCTAGGATTTTTAGTGTAATTTTTTTATTTAATTTTATCATGTGAACATGTGAATTAAAATTTTAATTTGCTTTTAAACAATTGGATTATTTTGCAATAAATTTTATTAGCAATTGACAGGATCTCACTTTCAAGTAAAAAATAGATACTAACTTACCTTAACTAGTTTCCTCCTCCTCGATTAGCCGGACAGAATACCCAAGGTATTTGGCTAACCGACTACCTGCGGAAATAGTTAATTTAACATAATAAATATGAAATATGAAAACAAATTACAACCCATAAATTATTATAAACCAAAGTCCATAAAAAACATATCATAATGTGCAGAATTAAATTTGAAATAGCATTATTAATGTTTTATTTCATGCCGTAACTTTGTGATCCAACACCATCATCCTTGCAAATACCTCTGTCCATCTATCCTCCATCCATAGCTATAGTTTTACCCTTATCTGTAATATGATTAACTTATATAAGCGTTAAGCTTAATAAATACATTATGTAATCTCACAAAACATTATAAAAACTTTAATCATAGTATGAATCATTTCCTCCTTGACATAGTCATCATAGTGCATAAAGTACACTTTGTAAAAACATATTTTTCCTTTTTCATTTTTTCCATATTAAAAACATTCATTTTATCCTTTAGGGCCCTGACGTTACACCATTAACATCATTATGACGCGCCATCACGATAAGAGAGGGGTAGTTAATCCCAAACCAAACATGATAAGTCCACCTTGCGGGACAGTCCATCTTGCGAGACAAACATCATCACTGGGTGTACAATGCCTTAATTATATGATACATATATATACATATATTTTTGTAAAAATGTCATATGGTTCTGAAAAAACATTGAAAACATCCATAAAAAAAAAAAGGTTCTTAAAAACCATGGTAAAGGAGTCTTTTGAATGAGAAATGCATAAACCTTAATAACATAATAAAACGTAACATTTCTCAAAGCTTTTCATAATTCTTAATCGTGTTGTAGGTGAGAATGTATTTACCTGACTTGTAGAAATTTTACTTAACCTCTTTGCAAGTGGATGGTTTCCTTCTACTTCCAACGACTTAAGTGCCTTAAATATCTTTAATATTACAACATGGTGATAAAAGAAACAGTCTTGGTATACGAACATACTCAAAACATTACATTCAACATCATTCCAACAAGCAATTTCATACTTGACCAATTAAACTAACTTACACTATTTTCACATTTTAGACAGGTTCAATATCTCAACCCGCTAGCCAACACTCCACGATTTTTATAAATTCATACAAATTCCAATAGCTTTCAAATTTTAGCACACTGTTCCTAACATGTATATATATCATCGGAATAAATTTCATGACATTTGGATTAATCTAAGTATCATTTTCATACTCTTTTCAAAACACAACTCAATTTTTGGATGAACAACCTAGACTGTCAACATTCTATGAATTTTTAAAAATCACACAAAATTTGAAATGACTTGAAATTTTTACCGCATTATAACATCTATAAGAATCACCAAATTTAATTTCATTACAATTGGATTAATTTAAGTCATTATTTCATGTTCTTCAAGTCACGACTCTACTGTTGGAATTTTATTTTAGACAGTGACAATAAACATATTTTAGAAAAATCACCAAAATTCCAATAGATTTGAAATTTTTACAGGACATATTACACATATAAACCTACTACTAGAATTAATTTCATTAAGTTTGAGCTAGTATAAACATTTTTCTTACACATTAGAAATCATTAAGACAATCTGCCACAGTAAACTATAAACGAGCAGTCAATGATCAATGATTTTTATAAAATCACATAAAATTCCAATTGACCTGAAATTTTAGTAACATCCATATATAGTACCAAATTTATTTCTACGATGTTTGGATCACTCTAAGTATTTTTCAACTACACCAAATTTTACAAAAACATTGTAGTAAAAATACCAAAACAAATGAGCAGTATTTACTCTATGATTTATTTCTTTATTTCTAGTGTATGCATGAAGCTAACAATTTGCATGCATAAACTAGACATATAAAGGAGCATTCACAAATTTTTCTAGTATTAAACCCATAACATCATCAAACAAAGCATCACATCTAAAGGCAGCTTAAGAACCGTAAGAACAACATTTAGTGTAAATTCTCAAACAAATCAAAAAAAGCTTACATGAATCCAAAATTTTTATGGGAGATGCCTAACACATATATAAACAATGTCCGATAGGAATTTTCTCAAAGTATGTTGCTTATTTTTTCCGAAAAAAATCCCCAAATATAGGTTTTCACCTAAAGATGGGATTAAAAATAATATTCATAAAAATTTTGTTTCTTAAACAGAATCAAACATTAAATCACATAAAATCATTTCCAAAAGCACCATAATATCATAGTAAAAATTTGGTATAAAAATAGATAGAAAATCGACCTCAAAACGTGGCCAAAAACTTCGTTCTGGCTCCGACGATGATTTTGGCAAAACATACAGTAACTCGTCTGTTTAGCTTCCAATTTTAGACGAATATTTTGTGCTCAAATTAAGAAGTATTTGTGAGTATTGAGGTGGAGTTTAAAGGTGTATGTTGTCATGTGTAAGGGGTGGTTTAAGTTGGTTGAGTGTATGTGCTCGTGTGTGCTCTCAGGCATGGAGAAAAGAAAATGAGAAAATGAGGGTGACATGAGGGAGAGTAAATGAAAGAAATGAATGGTTGTTTGGATCTAGAAATGAGGTACAAAGAATGAGATAGCGTGGCCAACACATAGCACATGGGAAGGCATGGGATGATGATGTTCATATGAAAGCCAACGACTTTCTTTTGCTTTTGTCAAGAGTGGAACACATGGGTGAGGTGGATCATGCAAGTGTTTTGTTGTAGGTACAATGACTAATTTCATATGGCTAAGTTGTCAACAGAAATGAGACAAAATTAGAGACATGGCGAGCAATGTGTGCATGTGGAGTTGTCAAGAGAGACAAAATATGATAATGGCACCCATGTTATTTTTAAAAAAAAAAAAATTCTCCAATGTTATAAACCTTGAACTAGATGGGTTTAGAAGTGATTAAGAGGAGTTTATGTAAGTTTTAGAGTGATTTGGAGCATGAAAGAATGAGAAAAATGATGAAAAATTTTCATAAATTTAGTGCTATAGTAATTTCTACAAAGAAGACAATACTATAGTATTATCGTTTTGTAATATTTTTGTTGTTTGCTATTCAAAGCTACAATGATGTTGTTGACTATTCACAGCTATAGTGATGTCATTTTTTTTGTTTGAAAAATGTTTACAATTTAAAAAAGTAATTCCCAAAATTAAAAATATGATTTCTAAAAGTTAAATAAATTCTAAAAATTAAAATCAATCTCCCAAAAGATTAAAAATATTGCATCCAAACAAATACAAACTCAAGTAATATATCAAAATAGACAACTTTACAAACCAACATCATATTAATCATACATTAAGCACTTTATGTCGTTGGAATTTTCCTAGTCTATCTACTTCAAAAATCGTTAGTTTATAATAAATTTCATAATCATAAATAACATACTAGAAATATCACACAAAATGTACTTCTAAGTCAAAATTGCATTCATATTGTAGCATGAAATCATTAAATGTTACATATCGTCAGTTAAAGAAAACGGTGTGTTATAGTTTTTAACACAACACAACTCACTATTCTAAAAAAACAAGCTTATTCTCATTTCTCTTCTTCAAATTTGAGATTTTTTTTTTTTTTGGAACAAAATAAGAAAACTAGTAGACAAAGTAAAACAAGAAAAGAAAAACTAACCGCGTTACTAAAAAGAAATAAGATCCACAAAACATGAAACTAAACGAGATAAACTAACTAAAGTAGACAAAATAACTAAGAGTTGAAAGCAAACCAAAGAAAGAAAAACAAGCTAGGAATTAAAACTAACAGGCATTTCAAGAAAAGTATAAAACAAGACAGCAAATAGCAACAATAGTAGTTCTCCAAATAATACATTCCCTACTTGAAACTTAATCTAAACATTGTCCCTAATATTTGTAACAAAGAAAACTTCTCTAAGAGGCAAGATAGGGAGTCATCGCCTAATTATCCTCTTCCATATCCTCGTCTTTGTCTTCTTCTTCTTCTTCTTCTTCTTCTTCTTCTTCTTATGGATATGGCAGGGATTGCCAAGGATACACTAGGTTGAGGAGGTGGGGTAAGCACTCTAGCCATCAAGGGACATTCTCTAAGAAGTTGGCGGGATTGAGGCCACATTGATAATGGTACATTTGCTCTTGGAAACGAACGTTTGTAACCTCATAAGACAACTTCTCCACTTACCACTTCCAATGGCTTTGCACATATGATTCGATACGACAACCTCTCTGTTTGCGTCATTGTTTTGTAGGAAGATTGGCCCATGGGGGTAGAGCTAAAAGATGGACTGGCTTAAGATTGCCTTTCTCCTGGCCTTTGCATGATACAAAGGATTTCATTATCAGTGAGTAGCGGGATGGGGTGAGGAATCTCTTGTTGCTTGCCTTGTCGAATGTTGGCTCTCTTACAAAGCTCGGTGATCAATGAGGGGAAAAGAAGTTTCACTCCTTCATTTTGCATCGAGTGATTTATAAGTTGAGAGATCATGTTTCCATATCAATGATGAGGTCTTGGAAGATTGCATATAAAAGTAATCCTCTCTTGATGCTCACTTAAGTTAAGTGTGATATGGGGTGGAGCTGGCCAGCGACGAAATGCATCTACACCTTCATTGCCCATTGGGTCCCAGGAATACAAATTCGACCACACGCCCTACCAAACCATTGTGCTAAAATGGTCATGCTCAGAAGCATTTGCATAGAATTCCCATACTTAAGGAATAATGGCTACCTTTGGGGGTTATGTGAAATTCTTTCACTTTCTTGAATGGATGATTTGCAATAGTTGTTGAGTATGATTAAGAAATTGAGATTCTTGAGAGTGAATTGAAAGCTTTAAGAGAGAGTTTAAGAGAGAATTGTGGAGATTTTTGTGGAAGTAGAAGAAAAGGAGATTGAAGATTTTCTGGAAAAAAATGTTTGAAAGATCGAAAAACTTTAAGTGTTTTGGGAAATTTAGAGAGAAAACAGAAAGAAAGAGAGAGGATGAGAAATTTAGAAAGAGAAAGAACAAAGATTTTTGAGCTTAGATGTAGAGTATTGGATTTTATAGATAAGGGGTGAATTACTGTTTAGACATGAAAAAGACTGTATAGATATATACGACACTATACACAACAAAAATAGGCTAAACTAAAATGGGCTAAAGAAAAGTAACCTAACAGATTACTAAACAAATGAAAATATTTTTGTGTTTTTGAATTTTTTTTTCAATTTTTATGTGTTTCTCATTTTTTTTATTTACAAAAGTCTAAAATTCAGAAAAATTCATTGAAAATCATTTCATTAAATGCGTTTCTAGAGGCCGTTAATATAAAAATACTAACTAATCATGTTGATTATATCCCATAATTTCTACCACTTCAATGAATTTTTGAAAAATTATTTTTGTAAATTTTAGGAAAATAACACACAAAATAAAAATGAAAATAACACACTAAAAATAAAAACAAAAATAAAAGAAAATACTAAGTTATATTTGAGAATTGGTCAACATCCATACTATCTAAACCAGAAAAATATTCAATATGACATGAGTAATGTTTAGATATAAATGGAATTTTTTCAAAAATTTTCCAAGCACCTTCTTCACATTTTTTTGAATCCGGACAATTTTCTTTCAAAACAAAATCTTTATTCACAAAAGTATCTTTTCCAAAATCAGATTTACAAGTTTCATTTTTTTCAACATCAAATTTGCAACTTCATAGGCTTCATCAACCAAAGATTGATCTTTCTCAATTGGTTCAGTTTCATGATTTTTCAATTTAGTTGATTGTTTCATCATATTGAACATATTGAATTCAGCGGTCATATTTCCAAAAGACAATTTCAAGGTACCATTTCCACAATTTATCAATGCATTTGAAGTTGCAAGAAATGGACAACCTAAAATAATAGGAACTTGAACATTTGAAGTGGGAATAGGTTGTGTATCCAAAACAATAAAATCTACTTAGTGGTAAAATTTATCAATCTCAACTAACACATCCTCAACAACACCTCTTGGAATTTTTACAGATCGATCAGCTAACTAAAGTGTGACAAAAGTTGGCTTTAGTTCACCTAAACCTAATTGCTGATAAGCAGAATAAGATAAAAGGTTGACACTAGCACCAAGATCTAACAATGCATAGTCAATTTGAGTATTTCCTATGATACATGAAATTGTAGGACAACCTAGATCTTTGTATTTCAATAGTGAATATGTTGAATGATGGAACTAACATGCTTAACTAAAAGTGGAACTAACAACAGTTTTTCAAAAATTTAGCATAAGATGGGACTTATTTGATTCATCTAAAAGTGAAATGTTAATTTTGACTTGTTTGAAAAGTTCAAAAATTTCAGCATTTTTGTCAAACTTCTCTTTTGAAAGTAAGGCTTGTGGAAAAGAAACTTTCGGAACAAATTTCTTTTTAGAAGCTTCATTTTTTTTTCTCAGAACTTCCCTCAATACTATTAACTTTATCTTCATTCTTCAAAGTTGAGTCAAGGATTTTATCTACAATTTTACTTTGAAGAGTTGAAACAAAATTAACAGTTTCTTGTTTTGACGAAGAACTTGAAGAGGCAATTTCATTTGCTGATGGATAATGGATAAGTTGAGTAGGAAATTTTTTCTCTGATTGCAAGTGCAAAAGTGAGCTTTGAAATGGATTCTTTAATCTCATAAATGTCTTGTAAAGTATGAGAGTTAATGACTTCCTGTTTTTGAATGATTTTTTCCAAAATGAACTCAATATTTTTAAATCGTGAATTAAAATTTTCAGGTAGTGGAAAATTTTATGGAGGTTTCTGAAATTGTGAATTTTGTGGAAATTGTGAATTTTGTGGAAATTGTGAATTTTGATGTTGTTGTGGAAATGGTGGACGATTTTGAAAATTTTGAGGTGGATGTGATGGTTGTTGTGGTTGATGTGGTTGATGTGGATGATCATTCCCCCAACTAAAATTTGGATGATTTTTCCATTGTTGATTACATGTGTCAAAATATGAAGATGGAAAAGGTTTCATAGGTTGATCCATTTGACTTGTATAGTTTACCTATCTCTTCCTTAAAAACTGGACAGTCATAAGTTGAGTGACCTAGAGTTTGGCAAATCCTACACAAAGTTTCAATCTTGGGTTCTTGAACATTCCTACGTTCCATAGCTTCAATCTTTCTTGTCAAACATGCAATCCTAGCATTTAGATTATTCTCTTAACTAAGTTGGTGAACACCTCTTTGTGCACTAGTTAGATTAGACCTAATTGATCCTTCGGAATTTACATGTTGTTAATATTGAGAGTTTTTAGCTAAGTTATTAAAAAAATCTAATGCTTCATCAGGTTCTTTGTCAAGGAATTCTCCATTACACATTGTTTCAATAAATTGGCAGGTTTCAAGAGTTAAACCTTCATAAAAGAAACTAATGTAACACCATTTTTCAAAGCCATAATGTGGGCAAGAATTTAACAAATCCTTAAAATATTCCCAGTATTGGAAATAAACTTCTTTTGCATTTTATGAAAAATTTTGAATTTGTTTCTTCAAATTATTGGTTTTATATGTTGGAAAGAATTTTTGCAAAAACTCAATTTGCATTTCTTGCTATGTACCTATTGACCTTGGTTTTAAAGATGTAAGCCAAGTTTTAGCCTTGTCTCTTAAAGAAAAAGGAAAAAGCTTAAGCTTAACAATTTCATTTGAAACTTCCTGGTCAGTGAGGATAACACAAACATCTTCAAACTCTGTAAGATATAGATATAGATTTCAGATTCTAAGCGATGAAAATTAGAAAGCAAGTTGATCACTCCTGGTTTAAACCTAAAGTGCTGGGCTTTGAGTGGAAAAACCAAACATGATGGAGTGGATTCACAAGGTGGTTGCAAATAATCTCTCATTGAATAAACAATAGGATTGATGATTTGTTGATTACCAATGTTTTTATTATGAACACTTCCATCATCAGCTATTTTTGTTGAATTTGAAGACACAACAGAGACTAAAGATGGTTCTAAACTTTTCCTAATTAACCTACTATTTTTAGACACTCGAGACCAAACTTGCATAAATTATTTAAATATTTACAAAATTTTATAGATAGATACTAAGCTTTTCTTTACTTAGAGAGAATAAAGTAGTGAACAAAAAGTATCTGCCTTATTGATTTTGTAGAATTTGATAATTGTATTTTTCAATAATGTTCGCAAGAAAGATTAGAGGTGCAAAGGCTCCTTAAAAACTAATCTCCTCGATAGAATAGCGTTTTTGGAATGACTGGTGTTGAAAAAATCTCGAAAAGTTAACTAGTTATGAGAAAGAATTCTAAATAGTACCAGTCCCCAAACAAAATTTTCTCAAAAAATACTTTTTACAAAAACACAATTTATTTATTTAGTATTATAGAAAACCTAATCTAAAATTTTATGAAGTTTTATTTCTAAAGCAAAAACATAAAACTAGATCTAAAACTAAAAAAATAAATATTATACAAAAGAAAGGAAAGAAAATAAAATTTTTATGATTTTTTAATTTTTTTGAATTTTTTTATTGTTATTTTAATGAATAGTAAAATAGGGACGTGAATAGTAACTACTGTTACACAAATAAAAACTTACAGAAAATGCATGCAGATTTTTATGTGAATAGTATTTAATGCCTGCAAAACAGAAAACATTAACAAAAGAAAACAAATAAAATAGAAAAAGAAATGTTAGTAATATAGAAAAGAAAAAGAAAAAGAAAAAGAAAATATATTATACAAAATATATTGTACTGAAAACAATACTACTCCCTGGCAACGACGTCAAAAACTTGATCTCGCGTTTGTTAACACACTTTAAAATAACTCTAAGTATAAGGTTGTCTCAAGAAATACTTACTCGGTGAATCCGATGTCGAACCCACAAGGAAGGATTTTATTCAGTTCTAATACATACATTATATTAACTTTTTCATTTTATTTAAGCTGAAAAATATGAGGATTAATATTTATTATTCACAGAATATATTTACACATTTTTAAAACATTTTTCATACTTTAATTTTGACAATTTAGAACTTTAATAACAAGAAATGTAGACAAAATTAAAGTGAAATTTTAACAAGTGCAAATAACTTAAGCAGAGTAACAACAATAATAATAGCAATTTTAAGTAAAACAACAATAATAACAGAGCTGAGGTTTAAAGGTTTTGTCCTAACAATTATCTTAAATATATTTTAGTTTTTCTTTTTATTTATTTGTTAGTTTAAGAATACACTATGTCATTTTATGTCGACAATAAATCAAGAGTTACCAAACATTTTTGGTGTCATTTTATGTCTATAATGTAGCAAAAACACAACTTAATAAATGGGCAATATTTTAACATAACTTAACTAAAATAACAACCAAGATAATAAGTTAAGCATTTACCAAGCTATTCTCTATCTATGACTAATTAAGGTCCTCCCAAGTATTATTCGTACCAGTCTATTTTGTCAATAAATCAAAATCGTAATTTTGGCAGAGTTCGAGCTAAGAAAATATTAAAATCCTAAGTTTTTTAAGAAAATAATTTAGCATTATAACTGCTTAAAAAAATTAAAAAAAAAAACCAAAAATATTTAAGATAATTTTGCTAGGATTCTCTCCTCTCACCTCAGCTTAAAAGGAAATTAAAAAGACATAATTAATAAAGTACTACTAATGTTATTGAACATAATTTTTTACAACTTAAACTAAGAAATATTTTACAAGAAACTAGACTAAAAACTGAACATTAAAAACCAAAACAGAAAATGATTATTTAAATAGTAGTGTTTTACACTATGAGGGGGGTTCTCTCCAAAACCAGGTTGTTGCATCGGTATTTATAGGCAAAGTTGGCCTATTGTTTACAAATTTTTAAACGTTTCTCACTGCAACATCGTTGAACATTTTGACAAGAATTCGACATTTTTTTTCAAAAGCTTGTCTCCTTTTTTCAACGCCATTCTCAGGTCAAGAGTATACAAATCCAAACTTGAGATTGTCTACATCGTGACAGTTGGAGGCATAGAAACAGACGCAATCTGGGCCAATCATTTCGCAATCCAACGAACGCAATCAGCAAAGCAAATGGGCCCACTGTGGGCCAAATGGATCGTAAATGAAAACCATTAGATCAGTCATAATACTCAAATCTGACGACTGAAGAAATGAGAGCACGTGAATCTCCTGCATCGAGTCTATCAGCTCACTAAGAAACGCAAGGCCCACCTAACACACTTCAGTGTTGATGCATGCTGCAAGACTGACGCGTGGCCTAACGCAAGCTGACGCATGGAGAGGTTGAACAGCTGAGATTGAAGTTGTAGTGCATCCAACGGCTCTCCTAACGCCACGAGTCCGCTTCTAGATGAATTCAGATTTTGTTGAGTTTTTGATGCATTTCATTTTCGATTTTGTCGGTTTTGGTGCCGTTTTGCTCCTTTTTTTTTCTAGATTTCAAATCTAAATTTCACAAACACATTAAAATTAATTATTTTACAAATAAAATAATTATTAAAAATATTTATTTTACATTAAAACACACAAACTTAATTACAAACTTTTAAAATTTTCAATCTTCTTGGTTTAGCATAGATATATTTTTAAGACTTAGAAATATTTTTAGAAATTACTAAAAATATTATTGAACATATTTACAAACTCAAAGCACACTATCAAACATATTAGGACTCAAAATAAAATGACATAACATAAATTTTACGGTTTCAACTATTTATAGATTACGCATATATTTAACACACCAAACGATTCTAAAAATTACTAAAAATATTATTAAATATAAAAACACATTAAAAACATATTTTTAAACACATTTTCACAGTAAGACACTAAAGCACTGTTTATCACTTAATTGCTTTAATTAAGGAGTTTTAGAGAAATATTAATACAAAATAGTTGATTTTAATGTTAAGAAAAGTGCATTTTCTAACTCTCATCATTTTGTGATTGGGATAGTAAGTTTGTTTCTATCGGATCTGGGGCCGAACCTCTAGATTGTAGTTAAGCATATTTTTAAGTACTTGAGAAGGACTCAAAGATATATGCTTATTTATTCGGGTGAGGATTTAACACCCGTAGGATACACTAACTCAGATTTTCAATCTTGTCAAGATACATCAAGCAAGATTGCACTTCAGATTCAACAATTGAAGCCGAGTATGTGGTAGCTAGTGATGCTTCAAAAGAAGTATTATGGTTCCACAAGTTCTTTGGGGATCTTAAGATAGTTCCTAGCATGGATAAGACAGCATTGTTGTATTGTGATAGCACTGTAGCTATAGCTAATTCTAAGGAATCAAGATTTTACAAGAAGAGTAAGCATATTTATCGAAAGTATCATGTGATAAAGGATTTCGTTAAGAGCGGGCATGTTGCTGTATGCAAAATCGAATCTGATGACAATTTAGCTAAACCATTCATGAAGATACTAATTGCACAGGTTTTCGAGAGACATGTATGTATGCCCTAAGGAGTAAAATGTTGTGATATGTTTTTGGAGACATTTTATCAACAAAGAATTTATTTATTGTTAATATACTAAATGTTGTCCTCTTTATGTTCATATTTTTTGAATGTATGTTAAGCAAGCAAAAGTGTGAAATTGTTGGTTTAAACCTTTAAGAATCAGGCATATGATGGACATATTATGAAAAAGACATGACTCTAAAGGTGACGGTTTAAATCACAAGATCCGCAATCGAGGGAATAAAGTTAGGTGCTTTATTCGAGCTAAGATTGTTATGTTGCCTACATCCCTAATGGGAGATGACTTGTCTTAACTGTAGAAGTAGGACTCTACGATTAGAAACATTGATGCATTATCATAGGTGACGAAGTAAAGGATCAGGACATAAAGTGGAATTGATTTGGATTAATAATTCCATATGTGCAAATCAATTTACCTAAGACTATCAACGGATTTGATGCTATTTGGGCCATAGTCGATAGGCTGACGAAATCGACGCATTTTCTGCCGGTGAGGCTGATGTATTCATTAGAGAAGCTTGCCCAGCTATATGTTAAGGAGAAAGTGAGACTTCACGGTGTTCCCAAATCTATTATCTCAGATAGAGAAAGTAGATTTACATCACACTTTTGGAAAAGTGTTCAGGCAGCTATGGGAACAAAACTACAGTTTAGTACTGCTTTCCATCCTCAAACAGATGGACAGACTCAGAGGACTAATTAGATATTAGAGGATATGCTCCGTGCCTGTGCTTTAGACTTCAAAGGAAGTTGGTGTGAGAAATTACCGTTAGCAGAATTTGCTTACAATAATAGTCATCAGGCAATGATAGGGATGGCACCCTACGAGGAATTGTATGGGAGGCGGTGTAGGATGCCAATTTATTAGCATGAGGAAGGAGAAAAGAAAGAAATGGAAACTGAGATGAAAAAGAAGACAGATTTTGTAGATAAGACGACAGAAGCAGAGAGGATCATTCGCCGAAGAATTAAGACTGCTCAAAGCCGACAAAAGAGTTATGTTGATGTATGACGAAGGCCTCTAGAGTTTACTGTGGGTGACTCTGTTTTTATCAAAGTGGCCCCGATGAAGGGAGTAATGAGATTCGGCAAGAAAGGGAAGCTTAGTCCGCGTTATATGGGACCTTACGAGATCACCAAACGAGTTGGCAATGTGGCTTATGAGTTGAAATTGCCCGAGGAGATGTTGACTATTCACAATGTTTTTCATGTCTCAATGTTAAAGAAGTATGTAGCGGACCCTGAACATGTGATCAAACCACAAACGATACAGGTTCGAGAATATTTGAGTTATGAGGAGAAACCTATAGAGATTTTAGATTGAGAAGTTTGAAAGCTAAGGAACAAAGAAATTGCGTTGGTGAAAGTGTTATGGCGTAACCATAGAGTAGAGGAGGCGACATGGGAACGAGATGATGATATGAAAGCTAGGTATCCTGAATTGTTCTGAGTTTCGAGGACGAAACTTTTATAAGGTAGGCGGGATTATAACACCCAGTTTTTTTTTTATTTTATTTAATAGGAAATAGAAATGTTTGACGTTAGAATTGACGACAGTGATATTTTACTAATATGTTATTTAGTGATGTTACAGGTGATACCGACGAGAGATTCGATGTGTTAGGAAAGTTCATGCTAATTATGTGAGAATTATGTTTATTTATGAATTAATATGTGATGATGTATTTTGTTTTATTTTAATTGAATAGAGTATAATAAGAAGAAATTAATAATTGATTTGTTTTTATTTAATATATATAATAATATATAAGTTAAATCATATATATAATATATTTGATGTTATGTGTGCACGGCCAAATATGTACATTGGGCCAAAATTTGGGCCTTGCGGCAGCCTTGCCGAGTAGAAGTAGGAAAAGGAAAAAAAAAAAGAGAGAGAGAATAAGCGTGGGAA
>CAMOHE010024565.1:0-16268 GCA_946598075.1 Artocarpus hirsutus
TATTGGGCTGATTCAAGCATCTTGGGCTCAAGCTATCACATGGAGGCCTATTGAGGGAATTGCATGTGACAACCAGACCAACAAATGCGTGATTCAAGTTCTAGAAGGGAACGAGTAATCCTATGGCTACAAATAATCACGCTACTTTCTATTTCGGTTACTTTTCCAATTTGAGTTGACAAGTGGTGAGAAGAATCTGCCCTAATTATTGTCTAGTTTCCTTTTCTCTTACAAAACATGCGTTTACTTTTATATTATTGTAAGGCTTTTAAGCCATTTAGGAAACTTACCTTATTTGCTTTAGATTGGGCGTTTTTTTGGCTAGTAATTGATTTGCCCGAAATTCCATGGGCAATTAGGAGCTCAAAATTCGCAAAGGGGAACCACTATATATTGTAACGAATTTCATTCAATGGTAATAAGTTTTTACACACAATTTGAGGTTTAATTCTCTTCGATTCCTAAACAAACTCTTCGAACTTATCGGAAGATTCCATGGCGTTCAAAGACTTATCAATTAGTTCGTCCATAACTGATTATGGCGTCCTCACATACCAAGGTTCGTGCTTCTTGTTAGGCATCGGGTCGCGGTTCCATTTCAAATTCGATTAGGCGTTTCGATCTTGGAGGCCAATTTTGGTTAGGGTCGCGTCAGTTCTTGGCGTGGTTCGTATCAGGTAGCTTAGACAATTCATAATAAATTTAGATTTTTTGAAAATTTGGTAATTTATTTAAATGTAAATAAGATGGGATTCTATTAACACAAAATATAATCTAGTAATTAAAAATTGTTTTTATTTACTAGAATCATGAAACATATGATGTTTTATAAGAAAAAACACATCTTTTAAAATAATAAGTGGGAGAAGGTAATATGACAATATAACCTACAGTCTCTATTATTAGTATAACACCGTGAGACTTAGGTAGCTCCTCGTGACGCTTTGATATTGTCCTCCCTGTGGAGGGTGTCTATTTAAATCAATAACAAGGTTGGCTTCCAAGGATAGGATTTTACAATGTATTTCAAAATTAACCTACCCTACGACGGCAATTTTAAGTTAAGTTGTTAAAATCCAAAATAGTGGGTTACACTCATAAAGATATAATTAAATTATTAATTATATCTTGACCAAAATAAACGGTTATTAATAAATATAGAAAATATGAGATATTTTGAATATATTTATTAATTAAGAATTTCTCAATTCAATTTCATAAATAATTTGACCTATTCTACGACGGTACTTTATTTATTAAAATTGAATAGTCGTGGAATTAGTAAAATATTTTTTTATGTGTTTTTCCATATGCATCATGCATCACGTTTACTATTCCAAAACATATATTTATGATGTTTATGCAACCATTTAATTTATGTCATTTTATTTATTCATTACAGGAACAATATCTAATCCAATCATCGCTATTCTCTCAAATGAAAAATTAATCAGAGATAATTTTGTCATGTGGAAGAGTAACATGAACATTGTACTAATTTGTAAAAATTACAAGTTTATCCTGATGGAGGAATGTCCTCCATTACTTGCTGCCAATGCTCCTCGTAATGTACGAGAAGCATATGACCATTGGATCGAGGCAAACAACAAGGCCCATTGCTTCCTTTTGGCTGCCATGTCTGACATACTTAGGATGAAGCACGAAAACATAGAAAATACTTATGAGATAATGTAGTCTCTACAAGACATGTTTGTCAAGCCTTCTGAAAAGGCATGTCATGAAGCTGTCAAGGCTGTGATGAATGCCAAGATCAAGGCAGGGGTCTCAGTTAGAGAACATGTTCTTAAAATGGTTAACTATCTCCATGAGGCCGAGGTGAACAAGGCGGTGATAGATGAAGCCATACAGGTGTGGATGATTTTGGAAACCCTTTCCCCTGCATTCCTTCAATTCAAAAGCAACTATTTTATGAACAAGCTAAAATATAATATAACTAAGTTGCTTAAAGAGCTACAAACCTTTGACACTATTTTAAAAGAAAAGACTAAAGAGGCTAAGGAAAATGTTGTGGAAGCTCAACCTTCCTCTTCTGCTCAAAAGAATAGGAGGAGGAAGAGAACTAAAGAAAGTGGTAAGTCTAAGAATGGAGGGCAACCTAAGAAGAACAAAAGCAACAACAAAAAGAGCTCAAAGCAAAAAAAGCCCAAAGGAAAATGTTTCCCACTGCGGCATAACTGGGCACTAGAAGAGAAACTACAAGAAGTATCTTCAAGAGCTCAAAGAAAAGAAGAACAACGGTAAATCAAATTTACTCGTTTTGGAAGCTTGTTTAGTTGAAGATGATGCTTCACCTTTGATAATTGATTTAGGGGCAAGTAAGCATGTTTGTTCTTCTTTATAGATGCTTAGTTCTTCAAGGGAGCTTGCCTACAAGGAACAAATGATGAGAGTGGGAACGGGAGAGGTTGGTTGTTTCGGCAAGAGTAGTAGGAGTCGTTAAACTTATTTCAGAAATAAGTTTTTAATTTTGGACAATGTTTATTACATTTCTAGTTTTCGTAGAAATTTGATTTCTATTTTCAGGTTATTCGAACAAATGTTTAATGTTTCTTTTAATAATAATTATGTTAATATTTCAAGAAATGGTTTAGATATTTGTTCTGCACATCTAGAAAATAGGCTTTACACCTTGAGGCCTAATGAAAAATCACTGCTTAATACTGAAATGTTCAAAGTTGAACAACCACAATCCAGGAAGCAAAAGGTTTCTTTTGATGATGAAACATACCTATGGCACCTTAGATTAGGTCATGTTAACCCTGACAGAATTAACAGACTAGTAAAGGATGGTCCTTTAAGAGATCTAAAAGTTAGTTCTCTACTAGTTTGTCTTGAAGGTAAAATGACTAAAAGGCCTTTCTCTGCAAAAGGTGAAAGGGCTAAAGAACAACTTGAGCTAATACATTCAGATGTCTATGGTCCTTTGAATGTATAAGCACATGGTGGTTACAAATATTTTCTCACATTTCTTGACGATTATTTGAGGTATGGATACATATACCTAATGCAAAGGAAATCTAAAACTTTAGGAAAGTTTAAAGAATTCCAACCAGAAGCTGAAAAGCAATTAGAAAAAACAGTGAAGACTATTTAATCTAATCGAGGAGGGGAATACCTTGATATTGAATTCAAGGACTATAAGATAGAACATGGTATTCTATCACATCTCACTGCACTTGGAACACCACAACAAAATGGTGTTGCAGAGAGAAGAAATCAAACATTGCTTGATATGGTGAGATCCATGCTCTACTACTCATCATTACCCACTTCATTTTGATGATATGCACTACAAACTACAGTATGTCTTCTAAACATAGTTCCATTTAAGTCTTTTCCAAAAGCACCTTTAAAGTTATGGAATGGTTACAAACCTAGTATATAACATATTTGTATATGGTTGTGTCCAGCACATGTGCTGAAAGGAAAGACCAAGAAACTGGAACCACGCTCTGATATAGCTTGTTTGTGGGATACATAAAGGGAACGAGGGGGGGGGAGGGGGGGTTTGTTTTATAGTCCACAAGAAAAGAAGGTATTTGTATCGACAAATGCCACTTTTCTCGAGAATGATTATATGACAAACTATAAACCTTATACAAAGTTGTACTTGAAGAGTTACTTTCTGATCAAATCAGACCGCAATCGACAACTGTTGTCGAAGGACAAAATAAGGAGACCACATCTCCAAATTAGAATGTCATACCACCTTGACATAGTGGGAGGGTTGTGAGACCACCTGCTCGCTATAAGGAAATTAGAGAAGCGCATGTTGCTATCTCTGATAATGGTGAGGATGATCCATTCACATATCATGATGCAATGGAAGATTCTAAGAAGGAGAAATGGCTGGAGGCTATGAACCTTGAAATGGAGTCCATGTGCTCCAATTCAATCTAGGAACTTGTAGACCTACCTAAAGGGATAAAACCCATAGGGTACAAATGGATTTACAAGAAGAAAAGAGGAGTGCATGGGAAAGTTGAGACTTTCAAAGCTAGGTTTGTGGCAAAGGGTTATACCCAAAAGGAGGGAGTTGACTATGAAAAAACTTTCTCACCCGTAGCTATGCTTAAATCCATTTAGATTTTTTTTATCCATTGCTGTCTTGATTGTGAGATATGGCAAATAGATGTCAAGACTACCTTGTTGAATGGCTGTCTTGAGGAAAGCATCTATATGGTGTAGTCAAAGGTCAAGAGCAAAAAGTTTACAAGTTGCAAAGATCCATCTATGGACTCAAACAAGCTTCAAGATCTTAGAACTTGAGATCTGATGAGGCGATTAAATCTTATGGTTTTGATCAAACTATTGATGAACCTTGTGTGTATAAGTACATCAAAGATAAAAAAGTGGTCATCTTAGTTCTTTATGTAGATGTTATCCTATCCATTGGGAATGATGTAGGGATATTATCTAATATAGAGAAATGGCTCGCCAACCAATTCTAAATGAAAGATTTGGGAGAAGCAAGTTATGTTATTGGAATCCAACTCATAAGAGATCGCAAGAACAAACTGCTGGCGCTGTCTCAGGCATCGTATATTGATAAGGTGCTTATCAGTTTTTTGATGCAAAACTCCAAGAAAGATAATTTACCTACACGTCATGCAGTTTATCTTTCAAAAGAGCAGTGTCCTAAGACACCTCAAGAGGAAGAATACATGAGATGGGTACCCTATGCATCTGTAATGGGAAGTCTAATATATGCCATGTTGTGTACAAGACCTGACATTTGCTATACGGTGGGTATAGTCAGTTGGTATCAATCCAACCCAAGATTAGATCATTGGGTAGCGGTTAAACATATTCTCAAGTATTTCAAGAGAACAAGAAACGATATGCTGGTATATTCTGATGAGAATTTGATTCCCATTGGATACATTGATTTTGATTTTCAATCAGACAAAGACACACGTAAATCTATGTTTAGATCAGTGTTTACTTTTGGTGGTGGAGCTATAGTTTGGAGAAGCACTAAACAATCATGTACTACTGATTCGACTATGAAAGCTGAATATGTGGCTGCTTACGAAGCAGCTAAAGAAGTTGTTTGGCTCCGTAAGTGTATAAATAATCTGGAAGTCGTTCTAGGCATGGATAAACCACTCACACTGTATAGTGATAACAATGATGTAGTGGCAAATTCAAAAGAACCCAAAAGCCACAAAAGAGGAAAGCATATAGAGCAAAAATATCATTTGATCAAAGAGATGGTGCATTAAGGCGATGTGGAAGTTGCGAAGATAGCGTCGGATTAAAACCTTGCTGACCCATTTACCAAGACATTACCTACAAAGAGCTTCGAGGGACACTTGGAAGGCTTAGGTCTTAGAGACATGTCTCTCCTACTTTAGGGCAAGTAGGAGATTGTTGGGTTTGGTGCCCTAAAAGCTGTGACATTGTATATATTGTTAATAAATAAATAAAGTGACATTTATAATTATTTTTGTTGCTTATATGTGTTATGAATACATTTATAAACATCAAGAAAATTCCATGATTATTTATATGACTATAAATTTAGCATATAAGTGTTATATGCTTAGGGATAAAATTTATAGATAATAATCTAGATAGTCCGTAATAATTAATTAAAGTTTGGGATCTTTAATTAAATATTACAAGTACGGTCCAATCTCATTTAGAATGAAATAGTCATTATCCGGACTATTAATGTAGAGACATTGGATTGAAGGTACTTTATATAATAAGATTATATAGGACTAGATCAAATAAATTATGAATCTTTAATAATCATCCGTTACAAATAGAGTATTCAAATTTATCACTATGATGATCATATATTTGATAGTCTTAATCCTGAGTTTCTATTAAACTCCTGTTTATGACATTATGTTTTTTGACTTGCTTGGTAAAATTGTTTAAGCATAGATCTTAACTTAGCATCTTAGAAACATAATGTAATAAATAGCTAGGAATAATATTATACAGATATGGAATCCATTCCTTTCTTATGGAAGTTAGAAAAATAATTCTCTTGAGTGATGATTCAAGGTTTAAACAGTAGAGCGCTCATTCATAATAAGATTATGAATTAACTATTCATTAGAGAATTATTGGAACTCAAGGAAAAAGATATAATAAGAGAGGTAAACAGAAATTGAACCTAGCTCTTTTTATAATAAAGGATTGACTTATATATAATAATTATATCAATGGACTACTCGTTAATTTTTTTGAGTAATTTTACTATAATATCAAGAGTTTAGTTTCAAGTTTTTAGTAGAGTAACATTAAAACTAATAAATTTGGCACATTGATTAAAGAGTTTGATTAATTGTCAAATTTATTGGAGCTTGAGTTATAGGTCTATAGGTCCCCAATGCCACCTCTATAACACTATATTAGATTAATGCATAGAATGAATTATACATATTTAATTTAGAATTATTGAATTTTGAATTAATTATTTCACACTTAAGATATTAATGTGACTTAAAAAAATGTTCTCCATGACAAATCATATAATGTGACAAATGTTGTCACAATTTAACTCAGCATTAGTTAATTAATTGATTGATTATATTTAACTTGTTGGCGCGGAAGCTACCGCAACTAAAAGAAAATGAATGAAGGAAGAAGGCATTAGCATTAGAAAGACTACAAAGGCATTCTGGGCCGACTACAAGACTATGACTACAATACAAGTCATGAGCGATAGCGAAACCAAGCCGGATAGGATTTTTTATGTCAAAAGCCCCAAAACGGGAATGCTTTCTGTCAGTTACTAGTCCAATACCATTCTCTCAGGGAAGAGTTTGCCTAAACAAAAGAAAGAAAGATTTTCACGTTGGAACTTGAACTGGGATAGGAATGTGAGCCAACCTGGAAGTCTTCCGCTCCTAGTCCGCTTTTTTAATAAGATAATTTTGCTTTGTCATTTAAAATTCTTCCTATTCTCCTGCGAGAAATGCCAAAACTAACACTAATTCAGTCTAATGTGCCTACCTTAGGTCACGAGGTGGGGGCGGCTCCTCCGTTGTGGGTAAACGGGAAACCCGACTCTACGAACCCGAGGAAAGGCTGCACAGCAGTAGTAGGGGCATTAAGACCGGAGCTTTTTGTAGTGCTAGCAGGAGTGCAAGTGAATGAATCCCATCCCCTAGCGAGTGAAGTGCTTACGCCCCTTCCTCTAAAGGGGCGCGCTAGTGCTTTAATAATATAATAGAAAGGTTAGGGGGCTGAGAAGCTGTTGCTTGCTGTCTACAGATAACAATACTGACGCATAATCAGCTGTAGCTGTTGAAGCGGGCCGTATAATTTAGTTGGTTTTCAAGTTGGAAGTTTTGTTGGTCAATTTATACTTCTCCTGGTTCAAACTATTGACCATGATGAATTGCTGGAAGGGCTTAAGTTGGAAAGTGTTGGCCATTCTCCTGAAGATGCAATGATGCCTAGAGAAATGTTCTTAAATAAATGTGCAGTGTCATGGATGAGAAAACTGTTGGCTTTGGTGCTGAACTAATTTTTGCTTCAATTGATGTGTCTTTTGTTGATGATGCCCCTCTTTGGCCTTCTAAATTTCTTATAATTCCTTTGGATTCTGGAACAAAAGCCTTCAATCCTCGCATCGCGCCCTTGACCTGATTTCTGCTTTTGAAATTGGCCCAAACAAAAACAAGGCATCTAATGATTATTCTACAAATTCTATTATATGAGATTTGTGATGTCCATAGCATTTGAATTTGCATTTAAGAGCCACATGCTAGAACTTGTAGTCTCCATGGCAAGACAATACGTTCACAGCATTATATCATCGGTTCAAAGTGGTGTATTAACACTCTTACCTTTGCATTTTTGTTCATTCATTGGTCTACGGTCACCACTTGGTTCTCCAGAGGCACAGACGCTTGTTGGATCTGCAATAGTTACAGGTGCTATTCAGGTGTAGAGCTACAGAAGTATGGCACTAGAAAGAGAGTTATGGCTGAAGTTGATGAATTAGTTAGCCTCATGGTGTTTTCTAGGAAACTAAGAAGCTTGAGTAAGAAATACTCTATTTACTCAACCTGCTGTGACTTCCAAAGGCTACCAAATTCAGGAATCTCTAATCAAGGATGTAACAGAAGTTTTGTTCTCGCTCATTTAGATGTAATTTTAAAATTTTATTTTTTGGTCTTCACCTTGAGGACAAGATGAATTTTGGGTGGGCAGTATTGATATATCACCAGTTGTCATGTGTTGAGTTGTTTGTCGTTAGTAATTGTTATTCTGATTAGACCGAGCTGCTTGTTGTTAGCAATTGTTATTCTGATTAAAACACTTAGTTGCATCAGGTTGTTAGAGACGCTGCTAGTAAAGTAGTTAGCAGGGGAGGTTATTAAAAAGGGTTGGGGTTCAATATAAAGGGCAGGCAATTCGTAAGTGTGTAGTGACCTTGGCTCATTGGAAGAGTGCAAGTCTATAGAATACTTCCAACTATCTTGTATTTTTTGTTTCTTTCAATCTAATTAATAGACAATATTAGTTTATTTGTTCAATATAATCTTAGTTGGCTTTCCTCAAGATCTTGGTTCCTATCCATGAAGAATCGATATATGTTTTGGTTTAATTTTGTAATCTTTATTTTTTTTTAATCTAGAGTGAAACCATAATATTACGAATGATTATTATATTGCTTGTGCTTTGCTTTTTTGCTTTATGATATGTTTTACCATATATGTTAGTAACATGTTATGTAGAATAGAAACTGTCACTCATTAAAAATTGATGCATTTTTAATTTTAACATAAAAACTTGTTTTACAAAAATATTAAGTGGGAGAAGATTTTTAGAGAGAGGACCTAAGGCCTCTATCACTAGTACATATGTAATACACGATGGTTTTGACCCTTAGGAAGGGATACATCATGGACCAGTTTGTATTTCCAAGAGGGTGGTTTACTTGAACAAGTTTTATTGTTGTGTAGCCCTACATGGCTATTATACAGCATAGATTAAGTAGTTAAACAATGGTTATAACTTAAGATTAATTTTATTATTAACCTCCCTTAGGAACTCTATTAATAAAATTAATGCTCAAATAAAGTGATTATTAGTGCATGCTCAAATGAAGTCTTGATGGTGGGAATTTTAATTATTGGATAAGGAAATCAAAAATTGTCCTATCCTTTGAGAAACTAAAGTTTCTACTAACTACTCTCATCCTCCCATGCCTATTGGTAAATCTACTAGTGAACAAATCCAAGTGTATGATTGCTGGAAGGATGCTAATGATAAAGCTAGCTGCTACATTACGGCTAGCATGCATAACATATTTCAAGTTAGACATGAAGGCTATATGACTGCTTAGAAGATCATGGATAATCTTGAAGACATGTCTTGAGGCTAAGCCTTGTAAGTAGCTCAATTGTAGGTAGAAACTAGGAACATCTATAAAGGAGGATATAATGTTGGTCATTGGTTACCCTGTTAAGGCTCAAACCCATGGAGCTGATATCGATGTTGAGTCACAAATGACTATGGTTTTTAAGACTCTTTCAAAAGAGTTTATCCAATTTAGATAGGATAGAACATTGATTGTAGAAATATGAGGACATGATCAAGGATGAACAAACCAATGGAGAGGCAAACCTACCATTTGCATCTATTCCTAATCCCAACTTGGGGAATGGAAAGAAGCAAAAGGCCAAGAAGGAGATGTCTTCTAGTCAGCCAACCAAGGGCAAGAATTAAAAGAAGAAAAAGAGGAACATAAAAAAACTAAGTGCTTCCACTATAGGAAGATCTGGCATAAGAAGAAGAATTGTAAGAACTTCCTAGCTGAAAGAGATAAGTGTGAACTTCTTGTTATTAAAACATATTTGGTTTAAGAATCAAATGACACTTAAATCATAGATTCTAGAGACTAATCATGTTTGTGTTTATCTATAGGGGTTCAAGTAAACAAGAGATCTACTGAAAGAGCACTTCACATTGTGAATAGGCAATGGTACCTTGATGTTGGCTAAAGAAGTGGAAAACATCCATATTTACTATGATAATATTAGGCGTTTAATTTTTCAAGATTGTTTATGTGTTCCAAACTTAAATGAACTTTAATTTCTATCACTTATTATTCTTTTTGGTGACTTTCTGTCAGTTATTTATTTAAGGATTATTACTTAGTTTTTTTAATAAGTTGTGATTCATAAAAACAAATTCTTTACATATAATAGATGGATGCAAAACAATTTGTATTTTATGAAACCTAAGATGGACTCATTACTAAATGCTAAAGTTAATGAGAACTCAATAAGGCCTAAAACTTCTCAATCTAATAAGACATACCTTTGGCACATGTGATTAGGTCATATTAGCTTGAATATGATTCAACGATTGCTAAGAGATGAACCTTTAAATGATTTAGAGGTGGAGTCTACACCATAATGTAAATCTTGTTTGGAGGGCCAATGACCAAAGAAACCATACGGGGTCTAAGGGCAATCGAGCCGAAGGGGGTCCTAGAACTAATACACAGTGATGTTTACAGTCTCATGAACATCGAGGCACAAGGAAGTATAAGTGTTATGTCACTTTTACTAACAACTACTCTAGATATAGGAAATTATCTTATGCATCAAAAGCGTAAGACCTTTGAAAAGTTCAAGGAGTTTCGAGCAAAAGCAGAAAAACAATTAGATAAACCCATTAAGGCACTTCAATTTGATCAATCTAATGAGTTCTTAAGACACTTAATAGAGAATGAGATTAAATCTCATTTGACTATACTTGCCACTCTGCAACAATATTATGTAGTTGAGAGAAGAAATATGACTTTGTTGGACATGGTAAGATCTATGATCAGTTACTCAGCGTTTCTATTTTTTTTTGGGGGGTGAGTACTAAACCATATTCGCATATAGGGATTTCCTACACGTGTCCTTGATAAGGAAGTGAATAAGGTTGATGCATGTTTGGAGTTTTGCATGTTTTAGGTTATGCTAATGGGACAAAAGGTGGTAATTTCTATAACCTAAAAAAAAAGTCGTGATTTCAACTAATGCAACGCTCTTCAAGAAAAGTTACATGAATGATTTTAAGCCTTGTAGTAGATAATACTTGAGGACATGGCATGCGATACTATCCCTCTAACAATTCTAGTGGAAACCAATCCAATCAATGTAGAAAAATTGAAAGAACAACAACCTAGGGAGCTTCAGTGTAGTGGGAGGAATGGGCATCAACTTCAGAGATATATGTTCAATGGTGAAGCATACTTAACTAAACCATTTGAGCATGACAAGAATTCTTACACTTAGAAAGGTGCTATAGAGGATGTTCATGCAAAACTTAGGACTTAAGCTATGAACATTGAGATGAAATCTATCGAAACTAATCAAGTCTAGGAGCTTGTGAACCTTCCTAAAAAGGTAAAACCCATAAGCTATAAGTGGGTCTATAAGAGAAAAATAGGAACATATGAGAAATTTGAAAACCTATGAGGCTAGATTGGTAGCTAAAGGAAACACAAAAAATGAAACTAAATATGAGGAAACCTTTGCGCTTTGTAGCCATGCATAAATCCATTCGCATTGTCTTGTCCATTATTGCCACTCTAAACTATGAGATATGGAAAAGGATGTCAGCTTTCTTGAATATCCATCTTGATGAGACTATATATATGGTACAACTCGATGGGTCAAATCTAAGGGTCAAGAGAACAAAGTTTGTAGGTTACGAAGTCTATTTATGCACTTAAGCAAGCTTCACGTCCTTGGAACATAGATTTCATCGTGTGCTCAAGACTTGTCAGTTTAAAAAAAATATGGATGATCCTTGTGTTTATAAAGACATCGAGGATGGCAATGATGTAGAGGCATTGTCATTAGTCAAAGTTTGGCTGATTAAGCAATTTGGAACGGAGGACTTGGGTGACTTGAATTATGTTCTAAGTATCCAGATCTTTAGAGATAGGAGGAACAAAATAATAGCTTTACCCCAAGCTTCATACATAGACAAAATTCTTGAGAAGTTTGCAACGATAAATTCCAAGAACGATAGGCAGTTATCTACGTCTGGAACAACTTTTTCTAAGAAAGATTGTCCATAAATTGATAAGGAAAGAAAATCCATAGCGAAGGTGCCTTATGCTTTTTTGAGTAGGTAGTCTCATATTTGCGATGCTTTGCACATGACTTGACATATGCTACACAACCAGGATAGTAAGTCGATATTACTCGGATCCTAGACCAAACCATTGGGTAGTGGTCAAGCATATTTTCAAGTATCTAAGAAGGACTAGAAATTATATGCTAGTGTATTTTGGTGAGGATCTATCCATCTTGCATATGCTAATTGGAATTTTCATTCTTGTTTGGATTCAAAGAAATCGACTTTGAGATCTAAATTTACTCTAGGAGGAGGCACCATGGTTTGGAGGAGTCTCCAGCCAGCTTGCATTGGTAATTTAATAATGGAAGCCAAGTATGTGGGTATTAGTAATGCTTCGGAAGAAGTAATGTAGCTCCATAAGTTTCTAGGGGATCTTGAGACAGTTCCTAGTATGGATTAGCCAATTATATTGTATTGTGACAACAGTGCAGCTATAACTAATACCAAGGAGTCAAGATATCATAAGATGAGTAAGCACATAGACTAGAAACATCATGTGATAAGGGCTTCATAGAGAGTGGGCATGTGGTAATATGCAGATCGCATCCAAAGTTAATACAAAGACACTACTGTCGAAGATTTTTAGGAAACATGTTGAAGGCATGGGAATGTATAACATGTCATATTTACTCACTTAAGCAAAGTAGGAGATTGTTAAATCTAGTGCCCTAAGGACTAAGCAATATTACAATTTTTAAGATATTTGATCAATAAAGAATTTATTATTTATGTCATATATCAATACTTTCCTCTTTATATTCAATTATGATGAATATATGATAAGCAAACTAAAGTCTGATACAATCATTCAAAACTTTTAAGATCATACATATGATGAAAAGATTACGCGGAAGACATAATTTTAAGGTGATAGTCTAAATATGAAGGACCACAATCGAGGAAATAAATTTAGACATTTTATTTATATTAAGATTGTTATGTTTCTATATTGTTGAAGGGAGATCACTTGTCTTGGTCATTGGATTGGAACTCTATGAGCAGAGACATTGGTGTATTGTCATTGGTGACGATATATTGGATTAAGACTAAAGATGAATTGGTTTAGTTAATAATTCTATTTGAATAAATCAATTCTTATTTAAACCACCACATGTGTTACATCTTAATCTTGAAATTGATCAATGGGTCCACATTATTGAGTTGTGTCTTTAGATATACCTAAGGGTTATATCCTAAATTAAATGTAAGGTACCCATGCCGATATATTGGAGACATGACTCTTAAATGATGTACACTCATTATTCATAAATATAGAATCTATAACTCTTTAGTAGAGTTAATGATACCCTCTTATATTTATTATCTTAGAATTGGAAAATTAGAGCGCTTAACCATTTGGATAAATTTGTGTGACAAATGGTTTCCTATTCTTATTAGTTTAGAACATAAGATAAATATATTTGGGAAGGTAAAATGGATCTTGTCCTTAAGCTGATTATGGACATCCTATGGGGATATTATACTTTATGATATGTAATAGAGAAAAACTTATTTGAGTTTCGTAATCATGTACATAGTTCAAGAGTGTTGCTATAAGCTTTTTATGGAGTAGCATTAGAGTTGATAATTATGAAATGAGTGTATTGAAGACATGTTATTTTATAATTATAGGACCTTGTTCTACATATGTCCATGATTCCCTTTTGCTAGGTCATATATTTTCCTATAATGATATGACATGTTTTCCTACAAATTTGTACCTTGTATTAATTTTACTATTGGTTGAAATTTGTTGATTGAATTGTAATAGTTCATGTTAGTTTATTGGTTAAATTAATTCTATAAAATTAATTCAAAATAAAGTGTTGAGTTATTTGTATTTATTTTCATATTGGATAGGATTATCAGAATATGATTGTAAATATCAGGTAACTTCTATATTGAGTAATTTAAATTAAAACTGAGTCTTTATAAAAGATTCCCAACTCAAATAAAATAGCAAAGTATGCAATTAGGTAGGAACTAGTCGGCCAGCAGCTTGCACTAGTTGATCAGTTTATTTAAGACATGAGATTGTGTGTGGTGCCTGTAATTCTTACATACAAAACTAGCCAATAAAGGCATGTTTATATTGCATTTATAATTATTATTGAGATACCTATTTCTTTATTTATTTGAATTTTGAGCTATTTGGTGTAGTTTGAAGGCTTAGTTTGCTCTACAAAGAATCTCGATGTGATAGAATAAATAAATGCTATAATTTTGTTTTACTAATTAATATTTCAATTTATAAGTAATTTTATTATGCTTAAATTACTTTAACAGTGATTGAAGATTAGCTATTTTTTTAACACTTTATCAAAGTATAATAGATATCAAGTGTTAATATTATAAATGAGTTCATTAATATGAATTACATAAAAAAATTAGAGTTACAACCGACAATACTAAGGTGGCATTTATGATACAAGCGATAGTGCAAGCTAGCTTCATACTTGTGATGCCCTAGGGAGGGGGTCAGTAAGTTTTGGGTAAAGAAGATGAAAATCAAGGTAAATAAAGAACAAGCTAAATAAATATATATGTAGAAAGTAAATAAATATTATCAATGGTCGCCATCACCTGAATGCTACGAAGGTGGGGCTGAGATCTTGTCATCATTCACCATCACATGGATGTTTATCACGAAGAAGGGTAAGTAAATAAAATACAAATAACATCAATAATAATAATAATATAAGAATACTGAAAATCATCGTCTTTAAAATAAATGACATGGTGGGACTCACAAAGATGAAAATGGCATCAACAGCGACATCGGAACAAGTCGTATAGTACATGCATCATACTAGAGTTACATAGAAAATACCATTTCTACCCAAAGAGCCATCCTAGGACCTTCTTTCCTCTTCGAACCTAGAAGGAGGATTTTTAAAGATAGGAAAACATGAGCGGAAGGCTCAGTAGAATAATTACTTAAAAATAATTTATTTAAAAACAATAATCATAGATAAAAATATCATTCGCAAACAAATCTAAAGATGTTGATAAAAATAAATAAATACTCACTTATAAGAAATTTGATAAAAGGTCACCGTACAAGTTTTAGAATTCCAAAAAGAATATCAAAAATACTATTCTTCAACATCAAGATAGTAATTATTTCTACAATCATTTAAAAATCAAGCATTGGGCCAAGACATATTAAAAAGGGCTACCAAGTAAAGGGATAGGAATATCCTACCTCATTTGAAATTCCAAAAACATAAGCTTCAAATAAAATTCAACGTATGCTCCATATATATTCAAAACCTTGAAAACTGTATTTAAAACCAGAAATCATATTTAACAAATATCATTATGTCAGTTTAATTATCAATGTACCTTTTGACTCAAAATAATCCTAACACAAAATCATAATCCTTTTGGAAACATTAAACCTTAAAAATCGAAAGTAAGATACAATTTTTCAAGTCCATAGTTGATACGAACCACGCCAAGAACTAATGCGACCCTAACCAAAATTGGTCTCCAAGATCAAAACGCCTAATTGGATTTGAAATGGAACCGCGACCCGATGCCTAACAAGAAGCACGAACCTTGGTATGTGAGGACGCCACAATCAGTTATGGATGGACTGATTGATAATTCTTTGAACGCCACGGAATCTTCCGATAAGTTCGAATAGTTTGTTTAGGAACCGAAGAGAATTAAACCTCAAATTGTATGTAAAACTTGTTATTATTGAATGAAATTCGTTACAATATATAGTAGTTCCCCTTTGCGAATTTTGAGCTCCTAATTGCCCATGGAATTTCGCACAAATCAATTACCAGCCAAAAAAAGATGCTCAATCTAAAGCAAATAAAGTAAGTTTCCTAATTGGCTTAAAAGCCTTACAATAATATAAAAGTAAACGCATGTTTTGTAAAAGAAAAGGAAACTAGACAATAATCAGGCAATTAGCTGATTCTTCTCGCCACTTGTCGCCTCAAATTGGGAAAGTAACTGAAATGGCAAGTTGCCAGATTATTTGCAGCCATAGGATTATTCGGTCCCTTCTAGAACTTGAATCACGCATTTGTTGGTCTGGATGTCACATGCAATTCCCTCAATGGGCCTCCATGCGATAGCTTGAGTCCAAGATGCTTGAATCAGCCCAATAAGCA
>CAMOHE010024573.1:0-17507 GCA_946598075.1 Artocarpus hirsutus
TAGAGTTCCTGGTTGGAGACTTTGTGTTCTTGAAGGTGAAACCAAAACGGGGTGTCTCTCGATTTGGTGTTAAAGGAAAGTTAGCACCAAGGTATACAGGACCGTTTGAGATTGTAGAACGCATTGGAACGCTGGCATACCATTTAGACCTACCACCACAATTGTCTCATGTACATAATGTGTTCCATGTATCGATCTTGAGGAAGTATGAATCCGACCCTTCACATGTGATCATGTGGACAGACATACCAATTCATGGAAATACAACCTATGAAGAAGTTCTAGTTCAGATACTGGATCGTGAAATAAAAATATTACGTCGTCGTGAAATTCCTCTAGTGAAAGTGATGTGGCAACATGATAATGTGGAGGAAGCCACATGGGAACTTGAATCTGAGATAAGAGAGAAGTATCCACATTTGTTTTAACATTGTAATCAATGTATGAAATTTCGGGGACAAAATTTTTTTTAGGAGAGGAGAGTTGAAACACCCGTTATTTTAATGGGTATGATTTTGTAAAAATCATAGGAATAAAATGTTACTTTAGCATTTTTTTTACTAAGTCTCTGCAGTAAATATTTTAAATCTACCTATCACTCATTTCTACCAACCTTGTCCCGCTGCATTAATGCTTAATTAAGTAGCCTCAACTACTTACAGACATAGAATTAATTCACTTCAACTACCAGGAGACATTGATATATTTTCTCAACCACCTTTTTAATGCTTCCTTCATCTTCTTTTACAACTTGCCCCTTTTGTCCCCTCAATTATGTTGACATTATTTGCTAAAAGTCTCCATGGGAGACATGATAATATTTTCTTTTAATGCTCATTTAATTCTCTCCCGCTCCTCAATTATCTTGATGCCTATTTATTCAACCATCACCACTCTTTTCTCTAGTTTCTCATTCTCTCCTTTCTCACTTCAAATTTTCAACTAAAGACACAAAGCATAAAGCTCTCTTTGCAACCACGACAACTATAATTTTCAGCCACGTTTAAAGCCGTTTTGGAGTCAATTCAAGCTTGATTCTTAACCCAAACTTTGGTGTTTTTCAAAGGAGTTTTGAGGTAGGTTTTCTTTAATTCAAACTTGGTTTTTAGTATGTGTTTTTCACTATCTTTAATGTATAATTTTCGTGTTCAAAGTTCATGCAAACTTCTAATCATGTTAATATGCATATTTTAGCATGTTTTCATCATTATTTGCAAGAAAGGCTAGAGATATGGTTTGATAATGATTTTGGTATAAAACTCATGAGAATATGTTTATTATGATTCTATAATGCATGTTGTATATTTTAGAATGATTTTGAGACTTTGAACAAGGATAATATGCTTTGAGTTAAAGAAAAACTTAATACTCCATAAACCTTGTATTATCTTTATGAGTAGTAGCTCTTTCTTGAAATTCTGGGATTAGATAAAAATGAATTTTGTAAATTGGTTTACATATTTTAAAAGTAGACATCTTAAGCTTTCCAACGAGCTATCATGAGCCTAAATCGGAGTTATATTTTATTTTCTACGAATTTTTCAATTCTCAAATTGAAAACTAGTAAACCTACTAGTGGCAGTATACCACCCGTCTACCTTAAGTAAACCATCCTAAGTGATTTATAAATCTTATTAGAGACTGAAATATATAGATTTACACTTAATTCATTTATGGATGTGGTTCCATGTTGTGCTTTAGTTTTAATTGTCCTTATACACACCTTAGGATCAAAGGTGTGTGGAGCTTACGTTAACTAAATTCGGAGATTAAAAGATTGTTGAGAAGCTTGGAAGGTAGGGATTCTACTACTCATCTTTTGTGAGGTTTTTATGGAATTTAAATTGATTGTTTTACCACAAGATATATGTATCTATGTTGAACTGTTATTATATGAGAATCACATATGGAACTATGACATGAACTCGTCTTGTATTGATTAGCGAGGAACATAATGAATTAACATATGTTGTTAGAAGTTGAGAAGCACGGTTAAGAAGATTGACTCTTTAAATGATGATTAAATATTAAGAAAATGGTGAAACGTGAAGAGGGCGACGGTTACGTCATTGGGCACGAATACCCTAAAAGGTAAAATAGGGGGAAGGTGATGACACTTCCTTGGGTCGAAAGTCCCAGAACGCACTGTACAGGAATCGACTTGGTGAGGACTCGGGGCTTAATGTCCTCTCACTGGAATACCCTCGGAATGTTTGGAGGGTGACCAAGTACGCCCATTTAGGTTTCGATAAATTAAGTGATACTTTGTATAATATGGGTACCTAGGAATAATGGTGAATTGTAATATTTATATGTATGTATAAGTGTGAAACCTGATAATGGTTAACTATGATATCCACAAGATATGATCATAATAAACCTCATAATCTAGTATATGATGTAAATTAACTAACCATGCAGTTTTAATGTGGTAATGAATAAACCTTAAGTTGAGTAATGAATTTCCCTACTGAGCATGTTGATGCTCATTCCTATCATATTTACATCTCTCAGGTAAAACTAAATGCAACTTATTTGACGAGGAATAAGCAACAACACTGTTGATTTCGTGTTAGAAGAGCTTTGTTAATCTGTAACTCGTCTAGATTATGTAAGACTCGTATTTACTTTGTGATGCTGTGTTAAGTTATTTGGGCATTGTACTATGATGATAAAGACTGTATTTTAAATATTTGGTGCTACACTAAAAACTGCGGTTTGTATTTTAAATTTTATTTTTGTTTAAACACCCATGGGCATTGTTTAATGGATTTAAATAATATTAAATCTAAGTTTTTTTTTTTTTATTCAATACTGCTAACCCTCACATAGGGGCGTTACAGGCCCTCGGACTTGTGGCTCTTATTAGTAGACCATCCCCGTGCCGCCCACTCATCCGTACGGTCCCCTCTGGCCCCTTAGGGATTTCTTTCGTGTCCCTCGAGTTCGAACCTCAAACCTCCTTTAAGAGATTTTTATTTTTATCTCGGGTATCAATTGAGCTGTCAAACTGTTGGAAAAATAATAAAATTTATAGTTAGCGGAAGGTAATACCATCACGATGATAATTTTGTTTGGAAAGTTGAAAAAACATATCATGAAACTATTATTAAATAGAGATTATGTACACTTGACCTGTTTTAGGAGCAAAGATTAAATGACTCTCTACTATGTCCATATATTGAATGACAAAGTAGCCATTGGTTGTCAAGGAGCCTACAAAAGGTAGAAGTAGAACTAACATAACATTATATATTTCTCAATTAGCATCTTAAGTAAAAGTTTAATATGTACCTTAATAGTGTACTATATTATAGTTTTTCTTGATCTTCCTTTAGACTTGGGCATTGAAAATTTTCATTCCCTTCATAATTAGTAGACCAAAACAAGTCAAAAAATAATTAAAATAAAAAACACTACATACTATACATTTCACATGATACAAGTTCTCCGCTAAAACACTTGTATCACATCCAATAACCGAAGAAAGAATGGGAACCAAAATAGACGACTAATGCCATCTTAATATGAGGACAACAGGCACTCAATGATTATTGCATCCAATAACCCAAGAAGTCATCCATTAGTGCACCCAATTCAATAACCACAACAATATTCCTATTACTCATCCTAGAATGTATAGGGCAAGAAATAATTGATCAATGCAACAACCCACCCTCTTATCTCTAATTACATTGTTTTGTTCTTTGATTGGCAAACATCCAATTCTTATTCTATATACAATAGTCAATCAAAAAATACTAAAAATCAAGACGGCAAACATGCTAACTATGCAGTTACATACAAGAAACAACATCAAACAATCTGAAATGAAACATACTAAGTATACAATCTCATAAAAGGTAGACACAATGTAGAAGTTATGAACAAATTTACAGGTGGGCTTGAGTGTAACTATACCAGAAAGTCATCAAAGAGTCACCATAAAGCATTAGTAATCTATGAAAAAGGACAAGAAAAAAAAAAAGAAAGAGAGCAACTTAACTTATTACTCAATGTTAATTGTATCGTCAATTTTATAGTTTAATACTTAAACATTGTACCTGGAAATTCATTTGGAATTTTTTCTTCCAATTTTTACAGCAATTATCTCTTTGGTATTAATTTGATACCGCTGGCAGCATATAGTTGAAGAATTAGAAGGCAAGGAAATAGACGGAGAAGAGAATCCGCAGCAGGCTTTGGTGTTGGCTGAAGTGGGTTGCCAACAGAAGAAGTAGCAAATTTGGTTTTTGTAACTACCAGTTGATTTTCTTTAAAAATTCTATAATCAGCTAACAATCTGAGATGGTTAGCAATAATTGACTCCACTATTTCTAAAACGTACAGAATAAGTTGGTTTTGAATTTTTCAAAGGTTTCATGCGCTTCAAGAAGCTAACATATTGAAATGCCAAATATTCTATTTCATGGCAATCTTCCAAACCCTGACCCGTAGTTTTGACACTATATCATAAGCCACAGAGAAACATCCATGTACATACATGTTTCGACACTATTACAATATATTATAAGCCCTGAGAATATCTATTGCAAGTGCAAAGCACTCTTGCTTAAATTCAGCCTCATAAGGAAAATGTTGAATAGGATACCCGTAAGCATTTACAAACTACGACATTGTTCACAGTACACAAACCAAAGACACAATAAATCTCATACCTGTACAACAAAGAAACATTTACAAGCATTTACAAAATTTTGTTAATAGTTATATCAATGAATCTTTTTAGTTCTCCTGTCTTTACAAAATCTCCAGTTTTTTCACGTTGGAGGCACTGAAGTTTATCAAATCCACATAAAATGGTGTTTTGATGAATAAATATGTACAAAACATGAAAGAAATCCACTGGTTAAGCAAAATTTTTAATCCTAACAAAGAACATTTCAGTTTTTTCCCCAAGTAGAAATAATAGGACCTACTCCTACTAGCTTCTTTAGGCCACTATCGAAGATACCTACTTATTTCGTTTAGTGCTTCCTCAAATTGAAAAATTAAACAGCAGAACAGAAAGCAATGACTGAAAACGATGGCAAAACACACTTCAAAGCAGAAATAAGGATCATCATAGTTGTCTCTATATGTGTTCACAAAAACAAAAAGTCAGCTAAGAGAAGTAAAGAACACAAAATAAAACTAAACGTAGAAACATTAATTTGATAGGATGATAAACCAGTACTGCATTTCCCAACCAACATCCAGTAATTCTTTACAATTCAAGAAGTCCAAGAGTGAATGAGCAATGCTAAACCTTACAACCAAAAAACACTAAGATAGATAAAAAATCTATGCCTAAAGTAAAACCGCCACTGCAAGAAAAACTACATTTAGCGACATATTATTTACGACATGTAATTTTTGAATGTCATTAAAAAGTACATACAATGACATCTCTAACAAACATGTCGTTAATAACATTTGAAACAATAATTAACGATATCTATATAGATGCCGTATTAAAGGTCTCTTTTTAACGACATAGTTTAATGTCGTTAAATTATTTAACGACAAATAGAAGATGTAGTCAAAGCCTTGAAGATTCCACGACACCCCTTATAGACGACATCTTGACCAATATTGTCTATAAGGGTTGTCGTAGAATCTCCAAGGCATTGACGACATCTCGTACATGTCATTAAATAATTTAATGACACTAAACTATTGTTGTTAAAAGAAGATGTTTAATATGACATCTATATAAATGTCGTTAATTATTATTTTAAATGTTGTCAATGACATTTGTGTTGAAGATGTCGTTGTATATATTTTTCAACGACATTTAAAAACTACATGTCGTAAATAATATATCATTAAATATAGCTTTTCTTGTAGTGCGCCTAAACTTGGGGGATTTTTAAAAATGACTATTTGAGAAAATGTTTTTTGATTAATGACCTTTTTTTTTTGTGTCAGTTTTTGACATAAAAAAAGACTTTTTGAGAGTCAAAACAATTTCAGTTTTTTTTTCTATCTTGTTGAGGTTTTTTACTTTGCTACAGTTATTTTTTTGAAAAAAATTGGTACAGTTTATCTATCTAAAACAACATATTTTTTGGTGCAAAAATAAAAGATCATTTATCCAATGGAAAATTTTTTTTGGCCTTTTTTTCAAATTATCCCCCTAAACTTGCATTTCATAAAAAAAGCTACCACATTTTATCCTACTGTCCCCATTTGTTAAAAACTCAAAACAACCAACCGTATATCACATGAAAGCCCATTGCTTCTCACGACGAACCTCCTTCTCTTCCTTAGGGGTAAAGCGATTCTTGATGTTGAATGTAGACCTGATCTCTTCTAAGGTTGATCATGTCCGCAATGGTTTGACATGAAAACCAATTTTTTTCTTTGTTTTTTTGGAAAAAAAAAAAAAAAAAAGAAGCAAACCAACAAAGATAATTAAAAAAGAAACCTAAAATAAGAAGCGTTCAATGCAATTACCAAAAACCTAAATTCTGAAACACTAAGCAAGAATCACCCAATTCCAAAACCCTAGCCTCGAAAAATGAGCAAACAAAAAGATTAAAGACGATTTGATTCCGAACCACAACAGAGAAGTACAAACCTCGTCATACAAAACTGCGTCTACAACGCCTAAGTACCAAAATCAGAAAAAAGAAATTCTAGAGAGAGAGAGAAGAGAAGAGAGAAGGCACCAAAATCAGGTCAAAAAGAGTGGCCTGGTTGATCTTGGCTAATTCGGTGTCCTAGGACCTGAGATTGCTGTCATTGGCAGCGGCAGCGGCGGAGGAGGAGGAGTGGCGATTGCAGTACAGGATGCCCTTCGAGATGATTTTGCTGGTGACGTTGGGCAAGGGGATTCAGTTGTCGGCGCAGTCGTGACTCGTCCTCCACCATGTGCTTTATCGTCTCACACTTTCTTGATCATTTTCTCAGGAAACAAACAAAGAGAGAGAAAGGAGAGACGACGGAGGAGACATGGCAGAGACAAAAGGAAGGAAGAGAGAACTCCACCATAAACGATTTCTTTTTCGTTATAAAACTTGTTTAAAAAAATTTTGAAAACATAATTTTTTTATTTTCAAAATTTTGAAAAAAAGATAACAGATTTTAAAAAATAAAAAACAAAAATAGAAGTATAACATCTTTTACAAACTTGTTTTGTTTTTTTTTGTTTAAAAAAACAAAAACTTGTTTAAAACATTTTTACCGGACAGGCCCTTAGGGTGTTTTCACTACTGTTTTGAGTCATAGGTAGTTGAATGAGCCCTTTTAGACTACATTTCATTTGATGATTGACCAAAAAATTACAATATATGTCTAAATTATTGTTATAAAATTAAAATCTAACATAATATTTAAAATATCTTAAAAATATCCTTAATGATATAGTAATTATCTTAATGATATTACATTTTATACTATATAATTATATATAAATAATTTTAATGATATCATTATGAGATATTTGTAGAATTTTTATAAATTAAAGTCATATTTTAATTCAATAAACGTAATTGAGTTAACTGTCTCATTAACCTTCATTTGACAACTGTAGTCTAAGTGTAACTAGCTTCTTAGGAGTTGGGCCTCAACCGTAGTCTAATGGTTGACACTACAGTTTCCATCAAAACTATATTCTATTTTTGTTAGCTTAGTGTAGTCTATCTTGCTTTTGTTGTAGTGAGTGGGGTGCAAGAGAAGTGTAGGAAAGGAAATTTTTCTCTCGGTTCTTGCTGTAATTCTTCTCTAGAAATTCTGGGCTTGAGTGAGATAGAATAGAGGGCTGCAATATTGTAATCTCATACTTTGATTAACACAAGTGCAGAACGAACTCTTAGAAGGGAGTTGACGAGGACAGGCAAGAATTATGCCGAACCTCGATAAATTGCTGTGTTCTTTTTTCTTGTTTTTCAGTTTAGTTTGTGTGTGCAAATTGAAGATTGCCGGAGGAAATTTCCAACAACCTTCGTGTAACAACCACCATAGGAGGCTCTTAATTTGTGACTAGTAATATGTAATCCTGAGTTATAGGTTAATAATATTTTTGTTGAAAAAAATTGACATCTTGCATAATTAGGCAAACTTCGCAACACAGCCACCATTCAGCAGCCTTCATGGTACACAATTGACAATCGCGTGCTCGCACAGAATTCAATAACTAATCATATAGCTTAGAAATCTCAAGTTCAATGTTACGTTGGTGCGGTTGCAGTCACAGTGTAGCAATACTTCTATGTTTGACTCTAGTTCTAGCTAAAAAGTAGAAATGTTGACCCTCACTTCCAAAAAAAAAAAAAAAAGGTAAGGTTTGGTTTTCGTACTCTTGATAACTTAATAGTTTTTCAGTAAAATATTCCCGAAACTAAGAATTTGTAGCCTGTCATTTATGATCGGAAGGACTGTCACAGCTGCACATCTTCAGAGGGAGTTAATGAGACCGCGAAGCATGTGAGAAATTAACAATGTTTTACCTTTTCACGTATTTGTGACTTTTTTATATTGTGGCAATCTTTTTTAAGTGTTTATTTGGCCATTTTTGTAAACACCATCATTTAATATTTACATTTTATAAATTTTACAAATATATATCTGTTACATAGTTTTAAGTTATAATATAAATAATAATAAAGTGTAGTATTGTTAGGAAATTAGATTTCCTAAATTAGGCAAATTATTAAGAAATCATATTTTTTATATTGAGCAACATATAATTCTCAATCAATTATATAAGCTATTTAATGTTGGTTGATTTTTTTTGTGATCTCATTCTTGGTAAAACCTATTAATTATGGAAACTGATATAGAGTAAATTAAGTAAATACCATTTAGGGGATTATGAGAACCTTATATGAAGACTTTTCTTTTTGGTTATGGTCCCCAATATACCAAAACATGTTATTATTTCTTTTCTCCCCATCATGAAAAGTAACGATGGTCCCATTGAGAAATTGAAGCGTTTTGGTCGAGAAAGATCAAAAACCTCTGATTCCTCAATTTCATTAATACCAATGGGCCTAGGTATTTTATTTATTAATTAATCATCAATAATCTGGTATGATATAGATCCCAGGCCTAATGGTATTCTTGTTCTAGGATGATTTTATGTAGAATACAGTTAATTGTTTTGGAATTTCTAACCAGTGATATCAATAGTAGGTTATTATTGTTAGATTATTTGGATTGTTTTGCATAATTGTATATGTGTTTCTTGAATTAATCAATGAAGTTGTGAACATGTATATTGGTTATGGATATACAGTCGTTACTCTAAATATATGCACATATATATACATTCTCGTTGTGACGACCCGTTTTTTCGGCCATTACTTAAACTTTCTTTAAACATCGTTCTTGATACAGTAATCTTACTTACTTAGTAAGAAAATACTGAATTACAAAAAATTTTCTTAAACATTTAAAACTATTGCGACCTTCGTCGCCATTCCTGTTGAGACTTCGCTCAACCTTGGTCTTTAAAACCATTTCAAACTGTTTCTTAAAACTTAATAAGAAACATTTACTAAATCATAGCTTAAATCATCGTTTCATAATTGTATGACACATTTAATACAATGTATCGTAAAACTTTGGAAAACATTTCTCTAAAACTCTGATTTCCTTAAAAACCTTGAAAACACTACATTAAATAGTGTAAAACCTTTTCTTTGCGTAGCGGAAGCAAACTGTAGTGGTATACATTCCCACATCTTGCATCTACCCTTCCGCAGCACCCAGCTCTTCTAACGGATCATACTGGTCACCCATAAATTACCTACAGCATGAAAAACTTCTTATGAGCTTACGCTCAGTAAGTTCAAACATAAACTCACAAAGTGTTTAAACATACTTTAAAACTTTTCTCACAAAAACCTTTTTTCTTAAAACGTTCTTCATAAACGTTTTTCATAAGCACTTTTCATAAAACGTTTCTAAAACTTTCCTCATAAATGTTTTCATAATACGCTTGAAACATTTATAAAACGTTTCTCATAAACGCTTTCATAAAACATTTAACATCAATCCTTAGAATGCATTTCATAAAGCATCCTATATAAACCTTTTCTTAAAAACATGAAAATGTTTTCCATAAACATTTATCATAAAACATTCCTTAGAATGTTTTTCATAACATACAAATGTTTTCATAAACATTTAACATAAATATTCACAATATATTTTTCATAACCATTTAACGTACAACATTGTAATAAGGAATACAAGCAATTCATAATGCATGATTTCAATTATGCTCAATTATGTACTTTCAATTATGAGCATTTTATGAATACTCTTTTCTTACTTTAACTTACTATCTTCGTTCCTTAACTTTCTTTACCTTTCATTCACTTTCCATCCTTGTCCTTATCTTTCCTTATCTTTCATTCACTTTTCTTACCTTACTTTAGTGTTCGTACCATCTCATTAATCAGGAGATCATATACATGATGCTTCCCTTGCGGAAGACTTGAGACCATCGATCACGTGGTCGAGTACCTCACATCTTAGAGGTCAACTTTAACTTTACGTTCATTACCTCATAACACAGAGGCTGGTACGACACTTTCCTTTTTATCCTTACTTTACCTTCTTATTACCTTTTGTGAGCATGTCAAATGTAATCACATCATATGCAAATACACTTGCAATTCATAACTTGTACCGTGAAATCTATTGCATAACGAATGCAACGTATTACATATCAAATGCATCATGTAATGCAATCACCTTTTGCAAATCATAACATATACTCTAATATTTATTGCATGACATATGCAACATGTAATGCAATCACATTTTGCAAATCATAACTTTTATATCAAAACTTAACCGAATGCATAACAATGCATCATAAAGCTTATAACTTTAATTATAAAATATTATGCATTGTCAAAATGCAAAACATACTTTAAATACTTTCAAAAGCATAACTTGAACTTTTAAAGTTTATGCATATCAAGATGCAAATAGGCTTTCATCATAACAGTTGCAAATTCATTGCAAACCTTACTTTGAAACTTTAAAACTTTTGCATAATAAATGCAAATAAACTTTAAAATTAGCTTGCAAAGCAATTGCAAACACATTTACAAACATATAAATAAGTACATGAAAAATCTTTTACTTCATGTTATAGGTGAGGTCTGAAACTTACTCGTACTATGCTCTAGCGTACTCTATTCCTTTCCTGTCTCGTTCCTTTCTCATTCCTTTCTTATTCATTTTTCTTTCATAAGTCGGCTCCTGTGTCTTGATCATACGACAGCCGACTCATTAATTATCTTCCTTTTTATCAATCCATTCGATTGATAATAAAACATAAGTATTAAACATGCATTCCCTTTTTTCACAATTCGATAAACTGTCGGTTTACCCTTTTCTTTCCTTAATTTCGTAACCCACCGGGTTACCTTACATTTACTTAAACATCATTATTAAAACTCTCGTCACACATGACGGTCACGTTACTCAACGTATTACGGAATATTTTTCATCTAATGACGTTATGCTAAATCGTAGTGTTCGGCTCCGTTCTAGCCATTTCTGTAAAAATGACGATTTTACCCTTAGCGGGTTTTTCGTCCATTCCGTGACTTAATCAAAACTCATTACTTAACTTAACATCCCCTTACATACATAATATGGAAAAATCACCACTAAGAAACGTTTCCCAACATCCGGCGTTCTAGGTCCGTTTTGGCCTTTTTTCATAAAATGACCATTTTGCCCTTCGTGTCATTTTCCTTCATTTTTACGTAAAACAGTGTACCAATCACTGATCATGCAATTTCATAAATCTTATGAAAGCATCTAAATACGATTCATACTATAAGCGAGATTGCCACTTACTTGGACTCCGAGCTATGCGGGTCCGGTTGTACCTCGCTGTATCAACAGTATGTGAAGCATCCTCTGCAGTGCTCCTTGAGCTACCATACATGGCTAGGAATGCTTCCTAGAGATCATATATTCTTTAACATGTCATTTTGGACTCCGATACTGCTATTTGAATCACCTCAATCCGCATGTAGTCGGTACCGGATGATTTTCACTAGAGTGGAATTAGCTCGAACGAAGGTCACCGTTGCGTTCAGAGCGTCGAAACGAGTTGGGAGGGGGTCTCAGATTGTCGATCGGAGGTCCAGATCATAAAATCACAAAACGAGCCTTGGTTGGCCGTTGACCGACGTTGATCGGCGTCAACTGGCCTCGTTGGTGGCTTAGCTTGAGCCTACTCCCTCTAAATTGACCCTCCTGAGTCCATTGGTGGGGTCAATTTCATGCAATTCGGCCTCCATCTGCTCCAATCAAAGCTGCCGTCGACGGTGGGATAGAGCCACTCCGATCACGGCCTTCCGTTGATGGTGGCATGAAATTGACTTGGGGAAAAGCTTCCCTAGGCCACTGTAAGTAGTTCCCCCATGGTGGGGCTACTCAACACCGCCTAGAACGGCGGTCCTACCTCCACCACTGCGGCTTTCCAAGGCGGAGGCCGTTCTCTACCTTCCCATGGCGGTTGCCTACAATTAAGGAGTCAAACATGCTCCTTTAACTCCTTTGAGCATAACCGTGAGGTCAATTGCCCTCGACGGTGGCTGGATCTACAAAATCGACCTCCCTCACAGCGACGACGATGGGGTAAGGTGGAACTCCGGTTGGGCGGTGTTGGAACGTTCAATTGGTGTGGGGCTTTAGCTCACCGTCCCACTCTAAATCTTTTGGCACCGGCGGTGTGCCTCACCGCCACCGGGAAGAGCGGTTCCCACGGTGGTGCCACGGTGAACCTAGGGCAACTCCAATGAGGCTTCTCTGGCCGGAATTGAGGTAGGAAAAAGATATCTTCTTATTCCTCTCATCACCCTCAGTCCATAGACACCAAAATCACCTCGATTGGTGGTCAGATGACGAAGATATCAGCTCAGGAAATTTTGAGTCTCACTGCCACTTTGGGCAGCACGTGAGCCCTCCTCCGGCGGCCTTTTGGGCTGCTCGGCACACCATTGAGCTCAGCTCGTCGAGATCTTTCCAACGGTGTGGGAGTTGTCGAAAACGGAGCTCGAATTCTCAAATTCACTTTTGTGAGGAGAGAGAAAGTAGAGAGAGAAAGTGAGGAGAGTGAATTTGAGTTTATCTCAAATTTTCCCTTTTTTTCTTCTTTTTTCTCCTTGCTTTTATATTAAAAAGTGTGATCAACACTTTTTACACAGTCCAATTCTGTACTGTGTGACTTCACAACAGTCCAATTCTTACATTGTATTACTTTTGCAGTGTAATTTTCATACTGCATAATTTCATCAGTGTATTTTTCTTACACTGCATTACTCCAATACCGTATACTTTTCATGTTATTATACAATACTTTTCCTTAAATCACGTTTTTTGCCTCAATATAATCCTCAATTTAATACATTTTTAGTGCATTAAAATATCGGGTTGTTACACTCGTTACTTTTTTTTTAATTAAAAAACTAAGTGAGTCATTTTTTGAATTTATTTGCATATATATATATATATGCATATATGCATATCTGAAATAGAAATTCCAGTGTATATATATACATACGTACACACACATACTTTAGTTAGTTTATAGTGCTGGACATATATATATGTGTATATATACAACTCATGTTGCTTTTTTTTTTTTTTTGCACATTTGGATGATTGATTTCAAAAATTTTTGATGAAAACTAAGGTTATAAATCATTAAGTTAACAATTTTCTAAGTTTTCTGAAGAAAAAGGCGGGTCTGCAATTTGGATCCAATTGGATCCATTATGGGTCGACCAGAACCCGTCATAAGGTAGAAGAAGCCAAAAACGACGAATCGTTTTTTCTACGTGTGCAGTAGTTGTTTGGTTCAAAACGACATGTCGTTTTTGTTGAAGAAAAATGACATGTCGTTTTTCTTAAGGTTGGCTGCGAAGTCGTTAGGTTCAAAACAACATGTCATTTTCTTAAGGTTGGCTGCTAAACATATTTGGCTCAAAACGACACGTCATTTTTGCTGAACTAAAACGACATGTCTTTTTCTCAAGTATGGCTGCATAAATTTTGTTCTTCAAAAGACAAGTCGTTTAAAAAAAAATAAAAAAAAAAACTTTTTTTTTGAATTTTAAGTTTGTTTTTTGGTACCCACTTCTATATAAAAGTTTAATGTTCTAAAACAAATTAATTGAAACAGTATGCTACCAAAGTAGCCTCTTTTGTGTATATTAATTTATTTTAGAATATCAAGATATTTGTGTATGTGTGATTCTTGCGAATATTAACCGGCCCAAAGGAAGGTTAATGTTTGGCCGAAATACATATTCACCTATAGTAATGATATGTGATAATTGTTAAGTTTTGCATGTAAATAATAGTCGGTCCAAAGAAAGACTATTTTTTACAGGAATTATTATCAGTATTTGATTATTATGCCAAAAATACTACTTACAAGTTGATATCTCTGTCCAAAGACTAGATATTAATGTTGTGCTAGGTATCTTAATTGAAGGCCCATATATATTGTTTTAATTTTATTTATTTTGTTCTCTATTCAATCTCAATTGCTATAGCTACAAATGTTTCTGCTCAAGTTAATAACATCCCAATGCTAAATGGGACGAACTTCAAGATTTGGAAGGAAACTGTGGAAATAGTCCTTGGTTGTATGGATTTGGATCTTGCACTTAGGTCGGAGTGACCCATTCCTACTACGGAAAACCCTAATGAGGTTAAAATTAAAAAATGGGATTGCTCTAACCGAATGTGCTTGATGATCATGAAGCACACCATTCTTGAAGCGTTTCGAGACTCTATTACTGAGAGCAAAAATGCTAAGAAGTTCATTGAGGATATTGAATAATATTTTGCCAAAAATGAAAAGTTAGAGGAAAGTAGCATTTTGGCTAAACTCGTCTCGATGAAATATAAGGGCAAAGGGAACATAAGGGAGTACATCATGGAGATGTCTCATCTCGCATTGAAACTCAAGTCACTTGAGTTAGAGCTGTCAGAGGACTTGCTCCTGCACTTGGTTTTTTTATCTCTTCCTGCACACTTTGGGCAATTCACAGTGAGTTATAACACTCAAAAGGACAAATGGTCCTTAAATGAGCTTATATCTCATTGTGTGTAAGAAGAAGAGAGGCAGCAGTGGGATAAGACTGAAAGTGCTCACTTGGCTTCAACCTCTCAAAATAAGAAAAAGAAGAGAGCTAAGGACACTGTGGAAAGTTCTTCTCAGCAGAAAAAGAAACTAAAGAAGCAGGATGAAGATTTTACCTGCTACTTTTGCAAGAAGCCAGGACACATGAAGCAGGAGTGTCCTAAATACGCCACCTGGAATGTAAAGAAGGGTAAGCTTCCAACTTTTGTTTGTTCTGAAGTTAACTTAGCTTTTGTACCAAAGACTACTTAGTGGGTGGATTCCGGTGCTACTACTCACATAAGTATATCTATACAGGGTTGTCTGTGGAGTCGACCGCCAAGTGATGCTGAAAGATTCATCTTTATGGGCGACGGCAATAAAGTTGCAGTGGAGGCTATAGGGACTTTCAGATTACGATTAAAAACTGGAATTTATTTGGGACTTATATTATACCATCTTTTCGACGGAATTTAATTTCTATTTCTTCTTTGGACAAATCAGGATTTTCTTGTTCGTTTGGAAATAATAAAGTTAGTCTCTACCAAAATTCAAATTTTATTGGTTCTGGTTCATTAATTGACAATCTATACATGCTTGATGTTGTTAGTTCCTATAATGAAATACTACAAACAAGTTCACGTGGTACAAAGCGAAAATTAAATGAGAATTCCACCATCTTATGCATAAGTGTTTAGGTCATATCTCTAAGTAGAGAATTCAGAGACTCGTGTCAGATGGAATTATTAAACTCCTAGATCTGACAAACTTTCAAGTCTGTATCAAGTGTATTAAGGGAAAACAAACAAACATAAGAAAAATAGGTACCGAAAGAGCTAAAGATGTCTTAGAACTCATATATATTAATATATGTGGTCCATTTCTAACATCTTCTTGGAATGGACAATAGTATTTTATTACGTTCATAGATGACTACTCTAGGTATGGCTACCTATACTTGATACATGAGAAGTCACAATCCCTAGACATTTTCAAGTCTTTCAAAGTAGAGGTTGAACTTCAACTTGGAAAGAAAATTAAAGCTGTCAAATCCGATCATGGTGGTGAATACTACGATAGGTATGATGGATCAGGAGAACAACATTCGGGACCCTTTGCACTTTTCATCAATGAGTGCGGAATTGTTCCACAATACACTTTGCCGAGCAAACCCAGCATGAATGGTGTTGTGGAATGACGAAACCAAACTCTTAAGGATATGGTGAGGAGTATAAGTAGTCATTCTTCTTTGCCAGAGTCGCTTTAGGGAGAAGCGTTAAAGACTACAGTTTACATCCTTAACAGAATACCAAGCAAAGTAGTTGCCAAAACCCCCTATGAACTTTGGACAAGCAAGAAGCCCAGCATAAGGCACTTGCATATTTGGGGTTGTCCAGCTGAGACACGGCCTTACAGGCCACATGAAAGAAAATTGGACTCAAGAACGGTAGTTGTTATTTTGATGGTTACGTTGAACGCTTTCAAGGGTATAAATTTTACAATCCCACAACAAGATCCTTTTTCGAAACGAGAAATGCAAGATTCCTTAAGGATGTTGAGTTTGGGGGGGAAGGAAACATAAGAAATATTGTCTTTGAAGAAGAATCTGCTATTGACGGTGATCAAGTCTTTATATCTATCACTGTTCAAGATGCAGCTCTAGTATTAAACAACAATGTTCAGATCCCTATTCGTGACATTGTTCTAGACCAAGACAACAATGAAATTCTTCCTCTAGCACCACCTATAGAACAAACTCAACAGCCTCAAGAAGTGCCATTAAGGAGATCCACTAGGGAGAAGAGAAGTGCAATTCCAGATGATTACATCATCTTTCTCCAAGAACATGAGGATGCTGTTGGTTTAATAGAAGATGGTCCGATCAACTTCTGTCAAGCCATGCGTAGTTCTAACTCTCAAAAATGGATTGATGCCATGAAGGATGAGTTGAAGTCTATGAAAGACAATGATGTTTGGGATCTCGTCGAATTGCCTGAAGGTGTGAAGCCCATTGGTTGTAAATGGATATTTAAAACCAAGAGGGATTCGAAGGGCAATGTCGAGAGATACAAGGCATGTCTAGTTGCCAAAGGCTTTATGTAACGCCCCCTTTCCGGACGTCACAAATATCGTTCCATTCATTCTTTAAAACATTAATTGGAGCAAACTATTGTAATTAATAACATGTATTTGAAATCATAGTTTGGAAAAGCATTCCTAGGATCTTTACATACATTTTTTTTTTTTTACAAAACTACAATTCGCAAGAAATTATAATTAGTTAATTATAACAATTCGCTTTTCCATAAACATTCTGTAAATAGTTTGCTAATATCATTTATAAAATTAAATGACCTTTGAAAACAAAAGATAAAATTGTTTGAACACATCTCGG
>CAMOHE010024594.1:241-10244 GCA_946598075.1 Artocarpus hirsutus
GTTCTTATTTCCTTCTCGAGTACCAATTGAGCTAGTAGCTCAATTGGTGCTCGAGAAGGAAATAAGAACCTCTTAAGGGAGGTTTAACTAGCTCAATTGGTACTCGAGAAGGAAATAAGAACCTCTTAAGGGAGGTTTGAGGTACGAACCGGAGGGACGCGAAAGAAAAACCCTGAGGGGCCAAAGGGGATAGTACGGATGAGTGGGCGGCACGGGGATGGTTTACCAATAAGAGCCATAAGTCCGGAGGCCCTGCAAAGTGGGTCTTATGGAGGCTTCAGGGAGTACGCCTAGGTCGAACGCCACACATAAGCACCCCTACTCGTGATACAATCCACATTGCCTCCTCCCCCTGCCGACAATGACCAGTCAATAATTCATGCATATGTGTGTATTGTATATTATATAAACTTATGTATACTTCTATCATTTATGCAACACACACGACAACAATAGTTTTGGTATATATATATAATACCTTTGCATGAAGTTCTATCATCCCATAAACACATGGCAATTTCATAAGTAAAAAAATAAATGCATAAGTGGTAAAAATAAAACATATTCAGATATGAATTTGAGTAGAGGCATCAACAAGGTATTGTGTTGGACTTCTGAGAGAGGAAGAGATACAAAGAGAGTTGTACACTAAGTAGATCATTTCTTTGAGACCTTTTTTTCATGCCTAAGGCATCGAGGCAACAAGGCAATTAGGCCTTGAGGGCCAACTCATGGGGCTGCCCTAAAGAGCTTATTGTGCTTTTTCTTTATTGGCTAGAGTTGCAAAAGTATAAGACCCAGCCTTCATGCACTCAAACCGAGGTAGTAACGTGGTGGTTTAATTAAAATAATTAATTAAGATTAATTCTAGACACTAGGAATTTTCCTTAAATTTTTAAAACATTTTTAGAAAATTTATGAGTATGAAAAAATAAACACAATTGAAAATGAGATTAATATTTAAACATCAAAATTAACCCAACAATTATTGAATTAACCTCAAAAATAATTTAAAACTTAAAATCCGCCAATGCTGTATGGGTCCCACCGGACCCCACCGCAGTACAGACATATAAGAAATACAATCAAACCATAGCCCAACAAACATAATCAAAGAGCATGTTTAAGGTCTTATTATTACATGTCTTGATAAAGTAAATAACTAAACAACTCTCAACCTCCGCAAATAAAAGAGCAGCACTCTACTCAACTGAATACTGCGAACTACCTAGAGAAAGGAAAGTAAAACAGAAAAAATCATGAGCAAAAAGACTCAATAGGACTTGAATTCTAAAACTTCATTTATGCAAGGAAAAAAAGTATTGTCAAATAAAATAAAATAAGCGGAACATAATTTAACATTTAAAACAATTCATAAAATTCTTTAAACTTTGAGAATCTTTACCATTTGTGTCATTAGATTTATCTTAAATCATCCGTTTCTACTTACCGTGTGCAACGCCAAATATAACCACTGTAGAAATGGCCCGAACTGGGTTTCGAGACTTACCCTCTAGGTCATCCTTTGCATGACCTGATCCTTGCATGGCATTATGCACTTAAATTTAACCAACTGGGAGTCTTAGACCAATTGGTGTTCAAATAACCAATTAAATACTTATCTCACTGATGCAACTCCAAATGTACCCTTAGCTTCAAAATAAAACCACGACATTTAATTAATTACAGTTTTCATTTATTTCACACAGAACACATATTTTACACATGGAAATACTTCCAAAAATTACTTAAATTAATATTGAATATAAAAACATATTAAAAATACATAATTAAACACATTTTAACACTAAGACACTAAATTATTATTTAATAAATAAATGCTATAATTAAGGAGTTTAATGAAAAATATGACTACAAAATGATGATATTTAACCTTAAAAGTTATGCATTTTTACAATTTCATCACTCTTTCGGGTTACTAATACCGACAATTTTAATATTCATTCAATGTCATTTGTCTTATATACATATTTTCTAAACACTTAAAAATATCATTAAAATATAATTCAATTCTAAAAAAAAAAAACATTTAAGAATATGAAGTATGGCCAATTATGATTAAAACCATGGCTACCAAGGAAAGGATTTTGAGTCCTACCTTGATTACTAATGCCGAAATACGTCCACACCGCAAATCTCATTCCGCTATATGTTAGCTTTAAGGGGACATCGAACAACCATAAATGTAGACTCACTCATTAATACCAAGACTTAGACAAAACACGTTAGTATGAAATCTTATGGTTTTTTAGTGTACCTTTATTATTTAAAATTTACATTGGGATGTGATCAATCACTCTTTAAAATGCTTTATCAATGATTTTTGTTCAATTAAATAAATGAAAACATATTTAAAATTTCATTTTGGGACAAAGAGGCTCGAGTGGCTCAAAACAATGCCTTCTGGCACTGTGTGGTCGACCAAGGTACACTACCCATGGTCTACCACGTGTCTAACGGTAATAGAGTCGACTGTAGTAAGTGGCATGGCGACCAGAATGTTCTGCTTTAAGCATTCGAGTTCAAACCGAGTTTAATCATTCATAAAGACATTTCTAATGTCTCGAAACATGTTCTAGTATTCCTAAATCATCATACAAACCATTCAAATTCAGTTTGTCTCACATGCAACTTGGATTCATCATTTTTGCAATATCCTTCACAAATACTTTGAATATGAGAAAAACAAATTCAAGAACATGTTTAATCTGAAATTTATGAGTGCAAGGTGATCAAATAGCCTTTCATAAGTTAGAAATAAAATCTAGAAAGTGTTTTCCATCATTCTCAGATACATTTAAATCATAATCAGCTTCCATATTTTCAAATGCAAATCACATTTTGATATAAAAACTTTAAGAACATGTTTGATTAACAAAATGTCAAATCTAGACCCAAATGTGCGAATTTTGAAGCTAGAAACCAAGAATCAATTCCGAAAATTGAAATGTGATTGAGCTAAAATGTTTCTAACCTCAATTTTGTTGGAAAAACAAAGTTTAGACTTAGAACTTTGCTTCTGTTTTCGCTATGGCAGCTATGTTTGAGTTTGAGTTTGAGTTTTTGAAACAGAAATGAGAAATAGAGAGAAGGGGAAGGGATTAACTTGAAAAAGAGGGGAAGAGAGAGAGTGCGGGGCTGCAACGTCTGAGTGTGATTTGAATTTCTAAAAAGGAGTCTAGTTCTTTTAACTCAGGGTATCTAAACACAAAAGCACGAGCTGTAAATGGTTTTGTTTGAGGTGGTTTCTAGGAGCCTGAGCATTTCAGATGAAAAGAGGGGTTTGAGTGTGTTAGGGACCTGTTGGATATTTTGGTAATTGTTGGATTTAATTTCTAAATAAATAAATTGAGGGGAAAAAGTGTGATTTAAATAAAAACTGATTTAAGTAATTTAAATAACAGACAAGAATTTTATTTAAAACAATTTAATAATTGCTGAAAAATAAAATAAATTATAATATGATAAAACAAAATAAGTAAGAGTGCAATTAATTATAGAAAGAAATTTTACCAAAGTAATTAATTAAAATAGAACTCCAACTAGGCACACTAATTTACCAATTTGCATAGTAATTTGTATTAATTAAATTTGAGACATCACATTGGCCCACTCAATTGCGTCGATGCTCTCATTGACAAGACCGCTTCTTCTACGCTGTGCGATTCACCGCTCTAACAATTCTGAGTAACTGCAGACAATCACACCCTTCTTTTAAGTTTATTTTTTAAATAGAATTTAATTTAATTTATTTTTCAGTTAATTAATGTTTGAGATAGTATTCTATGTTGATTACCTTCAAAAAATTGATTATTCAGGACATTTTCTTTGTACTTTTAACAGTATGACTGAGTAAAGGGTTATTTTCTAACTTGTTTATAAAAATCAATAAATACTTTTTTAATTTAAAAAAAAATGGAGACAAACATGGTACTTCGATGAATTTGAAAGGATGTTTTTGGACATGCATAAAAACCAAAAGGAATGAAAAGGGTATGTGTAGTGCTACAAGCGCTACAATCATAGCGTGTAATCTTTTTTAATGTAGCTTCCGCCAAAAAAAAAAAAAAAAAATCTTATAAACTATGTAGCGGATAAAAGCAATGTTGTGAAATAAGTTGCAACAACTATCATTGGCACGCGAAAATGTTTCCGTGGGATGGGCCCTTAATTCTTGATCTTGTAATGATGAATAATTGTTAAACCTTCGTAATGACACTAGAAAAATGTCATTGAAAAAAAACATCCGACCAAAATGAAAGCCCCACATGACAATTTCGCAACAACATCCAAACAAAGACAGCATGTATGTTAACAATAAATGGATAGAAAATGATAAAACAAGTTGGAGAATTTTTATGATAAAGAAGATAATTTTACTGTATTAATAAAGAAAAGTGTTTAAGGTATCGGATTATGATTTTATAGTTTGATTTATAACTATATATATCAAAAATTTATAACACGTAATATAAAACTTCTTCAAATTGTAAATTAAATTGTTAAAATATTAATCTGATAACTAAAACATCTATATTTTAATGATAAATAAATATTGTCTTCTCAATCAAACAAAAGATAAAAGACAGCCAGAATAAGGCAAGCATGTGTCTTGATAGCTCAAAAAGTAGCAGAAATTTTGCTACGTGGTCATATTTAGGTGGCCTCTCTTGATCAGCTTTTCAACGTTTGCTGCAAGCTCTTTTTTTTATTCGCAAATTTAGTACATTGAATAATTAAAAAATTCGTAGTTCAAGCATATTATCTCCATAAAAAGAATGGAAATCCAAAAAAATGGTAATCCAAAGCCCGCTAAATGAAAAACGATCGTTTTTCTAAGAAAATAAAATCAGAGCTTTGATTAAAAAAATGTATTTTTTCATAGAACTTGAAGATGAAACAGTTGCCATAAACGAGTCATCGACTCAAATTTCTCTTGCATGAAACGAGACAAAATTTTATTCATAAGGTCATTTTGAATCAGACCAGAAGAAAAAGATTACATTTTCTTACAAATCTCACCAGGAATTCAAATTACAGAAAAGAAAGGTCATCTCCATGTTCCTATCAATTATTTGTCGAGCTGGATGATTTCTATTCCTTTGTATTGATCAGTACTGCAGAGAAATACTATTTGGTTGACTTACAAGCCAATCAGAAGTCAAGGACCAAGACCAAAACATGTAGGGCCCGGAAAGAGTAATCAAAACTGGAAGATTTATGTAAGGCTGATGGAAGTTGCACAGGATTGGAGCAGTGTTAAAGCTTGCTCCGTAATGGCTCTATTTCTGGCACGCCTCACCCATTCACCCACTATTTCCGAGGCTTGGGTCCTTTGGACACCTTCTTCAAGAACATCGGCTGCTTCGGCTATTTTCCCTTCAGCCAAATAGGACTCAACTTTGTTGATCAGAGATTCAATTCCATCTCCGGATTGGTCAGCTTCCTTAACCTGCACAAAAGTTGCAAGGCACGTTAAAAAAAAAAAAAAAAGCTTCGGTCAGGAATATGTGTAGCGATAAAAGAAAGAAAGATTTCACTAGCTTTCTACCTTCAACCAGGATGCTACATGTGCTAAAATGCTGCCGCCACTGGGGGGGATTAGGTTGAAGTGCTGTAGAGTCCCTTTTTAAGGCATCGAACTGATGAAAAAAAAGGACGTTAGCACATATGTTTATCGCTAAGGGTGTGTTTATTTCACATGAAAGGGACAGGGAAAAGGGGAAGTTTTTCCGTTTCCCATCATGTGTTTACTAACAAAATTAAAACGTAGTTAGGTGGGCCCAACACAACATAGAGAGTGAGAAAATATTCACCAAACCTTGCATCTGCTTGGCATTGATTCTCAATTAAAAGGAATGAATGTCATATTTCCTTATATATCCTTGATAAGTTTAGATGATATACGCCACAGATTATTTAGTTATGTAAAAGAAAATCATAACATGGACCAGAGTTCCATTCGTAAGTATAGGAAACACTAGAGGGGGAATTGGATTAACTCCTTGCCAACTAATAGACAAGTAAACACAGGAAAGGGAATTAATAAGCCTTATCCTTATAACTGTACTTTTCTTTTAAACGACGTTAACTTATCTATTATATTCTTTTATGGTTTGGTAAACACACGTGTTTATAATGTGCACAACTAAGATCTTATCCTCGTTCAAGAGACCGATGGAAAATGTGATAAAATAACTTGCCTTCTGGTTTATCTGCAACAAAGTGTCTGTGCCACTGTTTCTTGTTTCTTCAGGAAGAGAAGACAACACCAAGTCTAATATTGAATCCTTATCAATGCCTTCAAGATAATTGCCCAGAGCCTCTATCACTGTTTGAATTGGTAATCCTTTCGAAAGTGCATCTTCTAGTGCAAGTGCTCCCTACAAGATCCATAAATATAATCATAAGTTGGAGTTGCAGTTCAGAACAAGTACCAAATAAAAACGTGCTATATTATAACCACAGATTCAAAACAACCACATGAAATAGAAAAATTTTTACCAAAGCAAGCTTGTGAGCAGAGTGAATTCAACGAGCCTCTTCAGACAGTGCATAGAAGGCCATACACAAGGCATTTATCTACAAAAGAGATGCTAGACCATGTCAGCTTCTACAAATCCGAAAAGGGCACACATTGCTAGAAGTAGGCAATGTGAAAACTACATTTTGATAATGGCAACAACTTAATCCGAAACTAGTCATTTTAACAGGAGTTCCCAAGTAGAATTCTGAATTTTCAGTTCAATCTTTATATAGAATTCATCCGCCAATGCAAAGCATATATTAAAAATCTCTCTTATGATCTTCCTTGGCCACAGAATCTCATAGACAGTTCCTTCTTCAAATATATCAAATAGGAATGAGCATCAAACTAAGGGCAGTAACTAAACGTATCTTACATAGAGATTTGCTTCTGCTATTCTTCCAATTTGGGCTGTCTTCTCATTAGCAATTTTCGCTGCCTGTTCTGCTTTTCTTCTACCTTTTCCAACTTGATTTCGGCTTAATGTTGCTGCAATAGTAAAGATTATGAACTTGAATAGAAAAAATAATAACCATCACTGATCAGATGCTGATGCAGCAAATGAAACATTTGAAGCATAAACCCGATTTTCCACCTTCGGCTCCAGCTCTGTCTTATATTTCTCTTCAAGTTTTTCTTGAAGGGACTTGAGCACAGCAGCTGCTTTTGCTCTCTCTCTCTCTTTAATTCCTGAACCAAGATAAAAGCAGTAATTTTCAGTCATCAGAAGCTGTCATTGTTTATAGAGACCAACTGCGAGCAAGTAGCAGGTTGGTTTTATATCTTCAATTTTGGTGGTCAGAAGGCAATGAAGTTCCTAAAAGAGAATATAGGCTATTCAAGTGTAATTCTAGAAGGAAGTTTGTTGTACTTCGATATTCCTTAATGTTGCAAATTGAATTTTAAATTCTGTATTAAGATTGTTCAGAGTTGTTACATACAAGGTGCTAATTATGTCCACAATTCATCTCGAGCAATGAGAGCCCCCTTAGCTCTTAAACTGTGGCATGAATGGAAAGTATTTTCTTTTTCTTTTTCTTTTCAAATATTATATGGTATTAAATTTCGCCCACAAGAAACCAATTTTTATGTTCTTTTTAATCAATCAGGTAAGAGCTAAAAAATCACGAGAGGCAAAAATCTGAAATTAAAAATAACAGAAGAGAGAGACACAGGCAGAGATACAGATTGAAAGAAGTGGAACCTTGTCTAGCATTGCTGTCTCTTCTGCCAGCATCAGTTCTCTCACAGCAGCATCCTTCAACTCCTTTTCATACTTCTCCTACAATAATTTGTAGAAATTCAAACAAAATAATAGTGCGAACCTAGTTATAGTAAGTAGGTAAATCTAAAGAACAATTTTTGCAATGATAATGATACAAACCTTCAATGCTCACCTTCAATGCTCTCTTTTCTACCGCATTCAAACGGGCATCTATTTCAGCTTGCCTATGTTCAGCTGCATGAATGGACCGTAAAAACTCAAGAACTAACTTTCCATCTTTGGTTATGTAACCATCACCCAGCTCTTGAAAAGCATTAGTTAAGGCCTGTCCATCAAGAGGAACAGGCATATATTGGATATTCTTTTACTTCATTCAGACAAGGAATAAGCAGAAAATAGCCAAACAAGGAATGCAAATATTACTTCTTTTTCCTTGGCAAAGTGATCGTGTCATTGTCACCGTGTCTATACAAAGATGTTTCACTGCTTCCATAAGCCTTATCCCTTAAATGATACGCTTCAAGAAGAGAACTAGGCTGTTCTACATCTTTACCTACTGCATCCTGTAACCGTGTATCACCAGAACCAAATTCAAAATCTACACAAGATTGAAAATAGCAGCCAAATAATTTGTAGGCACTCATAGAGATACAAAATATACAAATAATTAGAGTTTATCTAAAAGAAAACTATTATAATTTTTGTTTCCACCTCTGTGACTTTAGTTCCCAAAGTTAACAAAAATAATCTTGAAACAGTTAAATTTCCTGAAAAATCAAATTCACATGATCCAGAAGCTGTTTATATAAAGTCTTTCCATCCCAAGATGAGGAACAGATGAATTAGGGTACCAAGACCAAAAAGCAGCGTCATATTATAATTTTCTTTTATTTTTATCTGCATTAAGCTTGTCTGTGGCACCCAGATGAGGGGAGGGGAGCGGTGGGATGGGGTAGGATAAGTTGTTTTTTTTTGGTGGGGGGGGGGGGGTTGTAGTGGGTTTACAAGGGGTGCAATTCTAGCAAGTTTGTCTGCTGAAGAAAGAGGTTTGGGAGCATAAAGAAACTTCACAATAGCTTATATTACTTAATACGTAAGTAAAAATGTATGAAGGAACAAAATCTAACTTCAAAACCCTGGTGAGGCTCAAGTTTCATTTATCACTTTCAACAGTAATCCAAAAAAGTCTGCCAAGTCCTAAGCACTCATTGAATAAACATAATAACTTCTATCATGAAGCAAGGCCCAAATAGGAAGAATGAAATTTAACATGTATTAGTTGATGAAGACAGGCCAAAACCATGAATACCTTCTCCTTTTCCTCTATGGTAAGGTGCACAGGTGGCACGACTTTCACCTCAAGTTTTTCCTCAACTACACTGGTCTGGGTAAAAATTGGTTAAGTTTGGACCTGCTCCTTTGGTCCCTTCTCAGACTTTTCCTCAGCACCCTTTACATCTACACTTGCTTCAGCTGATACGCCAGAAACTGAACTTTGATCATCAGATATCGTTTTGTTTTGAGAATCATCCAGCTGATCTTTCCCTTTGATAAGAATGGCACCTTCGTCCAGTGTCACGTCAGATTTATCTTGCACCTGTGACTGAACCCCATCTTGTTTTTCACTTAAGTCTTCAACATGGGGCTGATTCAGAAGAGTATCAATCTTCTCATCAAAAGCAGCATCCACTTCCTTAGAATCCTTGCTATCGGGCAAAACTGAGTGGCTCTCAAACTGGTCAGTATCTTTAACATTATGATCGGAGAAGAGTAGAAGAAGAGAAGATTGAGTAATTTTCTCTCTATATAATCATCATCCAGAATTACAGCATAAATAGAGATTACAACAATCTAATCTCAGGAAAAATGGAATAAAGAAATTATAGGAAAGTCCTAGAAATCAGGAAACAAATTAACATCCTCCTAATATAGGGAAACTAACTAATATGCCCACAAAGTGTGGGATTTCGTTTTTCTTTCCAACACTCCTCCTCAAGCTGGTGAATAGATATCTGTCATTTCCAGCTTGCTCACACAAAGATCAAATCTTGACTTCTTAAGAGCTTTAGTGAAAACATCTGCTTCCTGTGAGTTGGTAGAGGTATAAGACATGTCAATGATTCCACTTTCTACCTCTGTCTTGATGAAGTTTCTATCAATCCTCATGTGTTTCATTCAATCACGTTGTACAGGATTATGAACCACGCAAATAGCTGATTTACTATCACTAA
>CAMOHE010024596.1:0-43754 GCA_946598075.1 Artocarpus hirsutus
CTTAAAATGAGCCTAACCTAATCTAGAAAAAAAAAGGAAAATATCCAAGTTTGTTTTCTTGCCTAACAAAACCGAGTTTGGCAATTAAGAATTTACGAAAATTACATTAGGAAGATAATTTGATGACGAGACTCGAACTTGATGACAAGGCACCCATGTGTCAATCCAAAATAGGAAGGTTTTCTGAAATTATAAGTTTGCTCCACAATTTACTGGAATCATGCACCATCATCAATGTGAATCTTCTAGAACCTTAGTCATAGTGACTAGGCTCTCTTGTGATTGATTTGGGCCCATACTGGGGCTCCATTTATGTGACATGTCACAAACTTGTTGAATGAGCCCGTTCAATGCTTCCTTGAATCGCTTGGCCTTAGATCTTATGATTGGACCACTTGAATGGCTTAAGGGATCACGAACATGGCTCCTAACTTGTACAGCTCCACTGCTTGCATCACTTTTCCTCTTGTAGAATCATTTGCACCCTATGGGTTTTACCCCTTTGGGAAGATTCATAAGCTCCTAGACCTGATTAGTCTCTATAGACTTCATCTCTGTGTTCATGGCCTCTGTCTAGAGTTTCGAATCAACATCTTCCATGGCCTCTGCATAAGTATAAGGATCCTTGTCATGTTCATCTGGTTTAGCCAAAAAGGCCTCACCATTGAACGTACACCTCTTGGGCTAACGCCCGATCCTCCCACTACATTAAAGCCCTTTAGGTTGTTGTTTGGGTTCGTTTGGTTTCTCTACGCTAATAGAAACGGCTTCATTTGGAACCTCTGGAGTGATTAGATCACTCCTTAACTCCTAAAGCACTACTTTGCTTCGAGGTTCAAAGTCGTCCATGTAACTCTCCTGAAGGAAAGTTGCATTAGTTGAAACCATGACTTAATTTTCCTTTGTGTTATAGAATTAACCCGCTTTAGTCCCTTTTGGATATTCTCTAAACACGCAAACTTGTGAACGTACTTCCAACTTATGTGCATCCTTAAACAGACATGAGCCAAATATCCCTATATGCAAGTATTGTTTAAGGATGTCTTCCTACCCGTCCACAACTTGTGAGGAGTTTTAGGGACCGATTTTGAAGGCACATTATTCAATAGATAACATGCGATTTGTAATGCATATCACCCGAAGGATAAAGACAATGATGAATAACTCATCATGGACCTGACCATGTCCAATAAAGTCCTATTTCTTCTCTCTGCTATGCAATTCTGCTACGAAGTGCCCTGCATAGTCAAATGGGATAAAATCCCATTCTCTAATAAGTATCCCAGCAAAAAGGTATTCTCTACCTCCATCAAATTGAAGTGCCTTAATGGGTCTACCTACTTGTTTTTCCACTTCGGCCCAAAACTCCCTGTATTTGTCATGAGCTTCGCTTTTGTGGTGCATCAGGTATGCATACCCATACCTTGAGTAATCAACAATAAAGGTAACGAAGTACTCATACCCTTCTTGTGATTGGATGTTCATCGGTTTGTAAACATCAGTATGCACAAGTTCTGGAACCCCTTTGGCCCTATTGCCCTTGGACCTGAATAGTCTTTTTATCATTTTACTCTCCAAACAAGATTCACATTGAGGTGTAGATTCCACCTTTAAGTTACTTAAAGGTCCATCCCTTATCAACCTTTGAATCTTATTCAGGTTAATATGGCCAAGGCGCAAATGCCAAAGATAGGACTTATTAGAGTGAGAAGTTTTAAGTCTTTTAGAGTTGTTATCATTCATCCCAGCCTTAACCAGTAAGTCCATCTTCATATTGATAAAATATAGATTATTTTGCATCCATCTAGAACAGATAAAAGATTTGTTTTTACGAATCACCACTTTATTATTAAAAGAAACCAAATAGGAGTCTTTAAATAAACAAGCTACAGAAATTAAATTCTTTTTAAATTTAGGAACATAAAAACAATCTCGCAAAATTAAATTCCTATAGTTATCAAAATAAAGATGGACGTCTCCCATTGCTTTAGGTAAGACCAAGGATCCATTGGTCATCCGAAGCGTGAAGTCTTCATAAAGGAGACTTACAGTTTCTTTGAACCCCTGTAGAGAAACACAAACATGATTAGTTGCACAGGAATCTATGACCCAAATGTCACTAGATTCCTTAACTAAACAAGTTTCAAAATATAGAAGATCACACCTACCTCTTTTGGAAACGAAGTCTTTGCAATGCTTTTTTATGTGCCTGACCTTCCTATATAAGAAGCACTTTAGCTTCTTTGGGTTCTTCTTCTTCTTCTTCTTCTTCTTCTTCTTGCTCTTGTTGTTAGCAAGAATAGAAGACTTCCTATTTTTGGCCCGTTGTTTTTTTCTATTCCCAAAATTGGGATTGGAACCAAAAGTAGCCGCAAAATTGGCCTTGCCACCAACAGGAGACTCCATGATCAGTAGTTCAAACTCCTGTAACTATTTCATTAATTCTATTAAGGTCATATCCTGCCATTGCCAAATTAAAAGTATCTTTAAATGAAATAAATTCCTTTGACAGAGTCTCAAAGACCATAGTCATCTGAGCTTTAGCATCGATATCGGCTCCATTGGCTTGTTCCTCAGCAAGGTAACCCATGACCAACATCATATGCTCCTTTATAGATGTCCCCGGCCTCTGCTTATAGTTAAGAATTTTTCAAAGCACTCCTTGCTGCTTTGTTAGAACCTGACCTCCAAATATGTCTTCTAGATTATCCAAGATTTACTTAGCAGTCTCATAATCCTAACGTTGAGCTTGTAGCACGTTATTCATGCTGGCCATAACATAGTAGCGAGCCTGATCGTTAGCATCTTTCCAACGATCATATGCTTAGAATTGATCGTTGGTGGAATCTCCCATAGGCTCGAGAGGACAAGGGGTTATCAGCACAAATTTTAGTTTTCCAAAGGAGAGGACAATATCTAAGTTACATTTCCAATCATTATAATTCTCTCTTGTTAATTGGTTTTTGTCAAGTATCAAAAATAAAATGTTTTTACACATTTTTAATCTATAATAAAGAATCATACACCAAGCATAAGCAAACATAGCATAATAATTTAGTAACATAACACAATCATGTAAAAACATACAAATGTGTTTTTGTGTCAAAACCTTGAAAATATCACGACCTTACAACAACAATTCCCAACTTAGAATTCAACAAGCTCCTAGGGGAGTCATGCCAAATTCAATCGAGAACATGGATCCCCACCTGATTAATATATGCCATCTAGGACCTTTATAATCCAGTACATATTAATAATCATTTCTTTGGCAATTAATTTTATTTACAGAGTTCCTAGGGGAGGTTAATAATAAAACTAACATGAGTGTATAACCATCGTTTTAATATTTTATCCATGATTTACAATCGCTACCTAGGGGTGTGCAACCATAAATATTGCTAAAATATCTTATCCTCTTGGAGATCCAATCTAGTATATGATAGAAATCCCTTCCTAGGAGTCGAGACTCCCATGTTCTTCCTATGGACCAACGATGGAGGCCTTAGGTCCTCTCTTTGAAAACCTTCTCCCTCTCAATCTTTTGAAATCAAGGTTTTATTTTAAAAAAGACATGCATGAACAATTTTAATATGAGCGACACTCCCTATTCTATATGACATGTTATCAATATACATGACAAATCATATTATAATGCAGATAAGTAAAGCAATTAAGAAAAGCTACAAGCAAAAAAATAATAAATAACAGCAATATTATGGTTCCACCCTAGAGAATAAAAAACAAAGATTACAAGAGAATAATCGAAATATTTTATCGATTCTTCATCCTTGAATCCAAAGCTGTATACTTCTTCATATAATGCCCATCTTTAAGTCTTCAATCTTGTATAGATCGAATACTCCATATTTTCGGTCATATCTAAATTTTAATGTTTCTCAAAATTGTCCCAAAAATTAAATTAAAACTGTATCAAAAATTACAACTTTTTTGGAATAATTTTCAACTCTCTGCCAACAAGCCAATTTGTACGATCGGCCTACTGGTCATGACCCTCCAGCTTGTTGACCTTTTTAGGTTGGCCAGCCGGTCATGATAGTTTGGCCTGCCTAACTAGAAAGTTTGGCCTGCCCCTTGATTTCTACCCCACAAACGGCTTGTTGAACCCGAAGTCTAGCCTCCTGATCCTGCAACCATCGACCTGCCGATCCTAGAGTTCTAGCATGCCGAACGAGCAGAAATCACCTCTTTCTAAAAAATACAATTTTTGATGCAATTCTTCAACTTTATTTTCAACAATTCAAAAACATAAAATTAAAGACTTAGGAAATTCCTAGGAATGCCATCATCAATGTTCTAGATCATCTTCTCCAAATGATTATTGAATAACAAATTTCTTACAAAATTAAAATTAAATAATAATGCCTAGACTGAGATGATAGTCTGCCATCTAATTACATGAAAAACCTAGATACACATTCTAACCTCTAAGGAACCATAACCCATATAAGTTAATTAATTAATAATTAAATAATAATTTAATCAACCACAATTAATTAATAAACATTCACCATATAATCCATGACAACATAAAAATAAATAGAAACCCTAGAGTGCCAACTCTCGATAAAATTAAGTTCAAGCATATAGGAGATAAAGATCACATAATTTATACATATAGCATGATCATAAACTCATAAATTTATGTAAAAACCATGACTCTGATACCAATTGTTAGAAAAATAGTACGTAGTGAAATTTTAAAATTTTTTATATCAAAATATTTTTCAAAACACAAGTTTGACAAGGTATATGCTTAAATTAACCAGATCTTACTAACCTCTAAATGCCGAAGAACTCTTATAATCCGTAAAGAGAAGTAACATTTCAAAGGTGCCTCAACCAACTGGTTTTCTTTGCTATTCTCTATCCATGATTGAAGTGAGTGTGGGCTAACACGTACAGCTCTTCCACCAGGCAACTCTTCTTTGAGAGAACCCAAAGCTACAGTTTGTGATTTGTGAACAATAGCTCTCAGGGAGTTTTCAAAATCTGACTAACAGAGTTTCACTCTTAATATCTCAATTGATCTAAATATTAAAGAGACTCACTCCCCTTTTATAGAGGTTGGGCCCAAAAGTCAGTCCTTATTACATAAGGCCTCAAAAATTTGAATCAGAATTAAACCAGGATCGGTATCTGACAAAATCTGCATCTAAAACACGCATAAAAAATCCCATAGTCAGTAGGCCGAACTAGCAGATTGGCATGCTAAACCTGTCCCATTGGCAGGCTGAAGTTTAAGATCGACCTGCCAAACTTACGATTTTTTTATCCTTGTGAATCTTTATTCCCACCTAAGATTCTTGGGATAGAGCCTTACTTTTAATTCAAATAACCCAATAGAGAAGTTATTTGATTAAAACTGTCATATCTAGATAATCTCTAGGAAAATAAATATTCTTGATAATACAAAAAGTTTATCTTAAATTAATTCAAAATTAATCCAACTGAGAAGTAGACATGAATTATCCTATCTTGATAATTCAACAAATTTATCTTGAATTAATTTTATCACAAAATTAATTCAACCGATAAACAAATATGGATTATTTGATTTTTACCAAATTTTAATCAATTTGCTAAATCTAACATAAGTCACCAATTATTGAAAAAGCATGCTGTATCATTATTGGATTTTTATGAGCTAGCAAAGGGGACCTAATGGACCTATATATTTCAAGCTTCTGATAATTATGAAACCCAATATCTTGTATATACATTTCATACTTATCAACTCTACTGCTATTCTACTAAAAGCTTGAAGTTGTACTCTCGAACTATATAGAATTACGAAGCCCGTATAGCTAAGTCTCCATGACTTATCATAGTATATCATATCCCTATAGGATTATTCATAATAGGCTTAAGGACAAGTTCTGTCTTAACTTCCTGATTATTTTTATCTTATGCTTCATTATCTCACCATCGAAAAACTTGCCATCTAAAGACGGTATACTACTCGATGACACCTATGTATCCAAATGGTTGAGCGCTCCTATTTTTCAGTTACAAGGTAAAACATATAAGAGGATATCACTACTCCTAAAGAGGAGCTATGGATTCCATATCTATGAATAGCAGGTCTACCCTATCTAGAGTCATGCCTCCAATGTACCAGCATGTGTACCAATATTAAAATGTGGGTGTCACACTTTGGTACATCAAAAGGCACAAGTCAAGACAACGGGTCCACTGTTTATCTCAGGATTAAGATACAATACAAATGATTGTCTAAAGTGAATCGATTTGCTGAGACAAAATTATTAATCCAAATCAATTCATTTTATGTCTTGATCCAACACATCGTCACCCATAACAATGTGCCAATGTTTCTATTCGTGGAGGCCACCTTCGATGGTCAAGATAAACCATATTCTAAGTAGAATATAGACAACATAACAATCTTTACATGAATAAAGTGCCCAACTTTATTCCCTCGATTGCGGAACTTATGATTTAGACCATCACCGTAAAAATCATATCTTCCACATAATCTATCCATCATATACCCAATTCTTAAAGGTTTAGACCAACAGTCTCAAACTTTTATTAGCTTGCTTAACATACATGCAACAATATAAACATAAAGAGGACAAGATTTGGTATATAAATAATAAATAAATTCTTTACTAATAAATATGTCTCAAAAAACATATTATATTTTTACTCCTTCGGGCATACACGTTTAACATAATCATCCTTAACATAATATTGCACTTGGCACAATTTCATATAGAACATTTCTTTCATTATCATTATTAAAATTAAAACTTCATCCATTTTATCTTTGGGGCCCAAGTGTTGCACCATCATCATCATTGTCGGCGTGCCATCATGAGAGGAGTGGGACAGCTAATCCCAAACTAAACATGACAAGTCCTACTTTGGACATCATAAACATGGGGTGTGCAACACTTAATTAAGTGATATATATATATAGATATACTTTTAACATACCTCATCATTGAAATATTTGTTAAACCTTCTTGTTGCAATAAGAGTTTTCATGAGAAAACAACATGCAAAAACAAACTTAAAAATTATCATAACACATGTTCTCAAAACTTTTTTGTAAACTTTTATTATGTTGTAGGTAAGAATGTCCTTACTTGACTTGTTTACTTAAACCTTATCGTAGATGACGTCACTGCAGTCTTGATGTGCTTACTTCTTAGTGTGTTCATGTCATATATCCATATACAAATAAAAATAAATTTCATTCTCATGAAATCATCCAAAATGATATGATATTATTCATACTTCCATCTCAAGAAATACAATAGTATAAATACACTTTACTAATTTATAAATATTCATGCAAAAACTACAATACTAATACCTGCCTGACCCTTATGTATTCATAATTTAATAACTAACAATTCATATATAACTAAGGCATGAGATTTTGTAGGGACATAATTAACATATATATGAATTACCTTAATTTTTCTTTAGCCATAAAAATTTCATTAGACAATTAACATAAGTCGCACTACACAAAACACAAAAATTGCTAACAACAACAAAACAGTGAGTAGCCCTAACAGATGCATATAAAATAAATAATCTATATATTAAAATAATTTCATAAAAATTTTGCATACAATAGACACCTAAAACTATAACAAATCCAAAATTTAACTTCAAATAAATTTTTAACAATTCAAAACATGCATTAGAATTTAGAGACAAAATAAACCTTAAACACATAAGGCAGTGAGCAACACAGGCTCATCATACTCAAACAATTAAAATAAAACTACTTTGACCCTAAAATTTTTATGACAACCTACTAACATATAAATACAGTGCTACAAAAAGTTTCATTAACAAATAAATTCGTTTGTTTATACAAATAGGTCACACAATCATGAAGTCTGGAATTCACTGCATAGGCAACCATAAAATCTAATCTTAAAGAAAGTTCAAGAACTCATCAATATTCATCAAATCAACATGAAACTTTCCAAATTATAACCTATGTATGAATATTTCTGCAAAATTTCATTCAAATCACAATTCGTTTGCCCCTTGAACATAGGCTGCCTTTTTGTAAAACAATTACCAATTAGCAACAATTATGCCATGAGTGGCAGAGAATAAAAATTTAATATCTTAATGTAGAAAATTCCAAATGGAGTGAAATTTTGAGGAATATCATATAACATATACATAGAAATCATACTAAAACTTCAAAGCAAACAGATATTCGTATTCTTCTTATGCTTTCTTTGAATTATTCTATGCAAAAACCTAATATTTCATTCAAATATTTGCAGGAATATAAGGGAAAAAAGGGGAAGAAAATGTGTAGAGAGGAAGAGAGTGTCTAAGAAAATTTTAAAGAGAGAAGGAGAGAGAAAAACAATTTTAGGCAGAGAGGGAGGGTGATTAGCATGTAAATGGAGATTGGTGTGAAAAGAAAGTAATCTTCTCTATATTTGAAGAATTTTCTTTTAAAAAAAGATGAGGTATGTGTGTAGGGTGGGGTAAGATAAGGAAAAAGTCCAAGATTTGCTCTAACTGCCAAATCTTATCTTTTCAAATTAGGAAACCTTATCACAAAAATCAAATCTTCTCTTTTAAAAAGTCAAACCTTCCCTAATCATGGATAAGAAAAGAGATAAAATATATCAATTATTCAAAATTTTCCCCAACTAATTAAATTAATCATAAATGCCATAAAATTTTGAAATTATTTGCTGATTTCTCATCAGCTACATTCAGCTTGCCAATGACTTAATTCAGCCTACTGAAGTTGTAAGTTCAGTCTACCGATTAAATCCTTCAGCATGCCATCCTAGAAAATAAATTCAGAAGTGCCACTTTAAAGATACCAAAAAATAAAATATTAAATATTTATCATGCATAAATTATAAGTGACATGAATACCTTGTGCACATCAATTCCACGTAACTATCACCTATCATAATACTTAAATAAATGGTCAGTAATATTATTTCTTAAGAAAAAATACTTAACATTGTTATATGTCTATCATTAACCATTACATGTAAAATGGTGGGTGTTACAAGTTTTATGCAAGTTTCTTGGTTAGAATGCTCTAGAAAACCCTAAATTAAAAAATTTTTGATGTTTGAATTTTTGAGTCATGATTAGGGTATTTGTCGAGTTATAAGAGGCTTGAGAATTTATTATTCCATGCTTAATATTTTATAGAAGAGTTCTAGAGGAATAGATAAAGTTTTGATTACAAACGTAAAAAGTCAAAGATGGAGTTTGCAATGTACCAAAATTTTGATGTGAGCATATGCACTTAATTTGGTAAGCAAAATAATTAGCCACTACTTAATTTGTACTTGAGCTTTTATATGAATTTTTAACACCTCATTAAGGAGGTGAGTATGTTGAAATATGGACACTAAGCTAGCCAAGGTGAAACTACTTCATGGTGAAGTAATTAAAGGTGTGCTCTTGGTTGTTTAAAAAGCTTATGAGCAAATAGGTGTCATTTTTAAACCTAAAAACTCTAATTCCAACCCCCCAAGCTTTGAAACTTCATTTTTCATCTATTTTTTTATAGAAAAAGAAAATTTCTTGGTTATTTGTCTAGTTTTGGGTGCCAAATCACAAGAAAACCTAATTGGGTCAAGGTAAGGGCTGTTTCGATTTATAGGATATTTGGTGTTAGTTTAGGGTGCTTTCCTTTGAGTTTTGATGAGATATTTGAAACTAATAACCTCTGATATGTCAAGAAAATTCCACAAAAGGGTTTAAGCAAATTCATTTGGGAAGTAGTGGTTTCAAGTTTCTTTTTAGTGGTTATCCAAATTCAAGTAAATTTCCAAAGTGCTTGAGGTTTTGCCTTTGTTTCCAAGGCTAGAAAGCTCCTTTGACGTTGAAATTTAGAATATATTCATTTATATGTTATTTAAATTCCTCTAAAATAGTTTTAGAAAATTCACTTTGGTTTAGGAGTTATAGTCTTAAAACTGAACCTGGCACCTAAGATGTTGTAGTTTGTGATGGCTTTGATATTTTAAGAATTTAAAATATATTTACAACATGGAAACAGGTGTTTCAAGGTATAATTAAGCTTTAAGGAGTCTTAAAATATAGGTATAAACTATGGCAAAATTTTTAAGATAAAGTTTGGATCATTTTAGACCAAAACAAGCCCAAAAGGAGGTTAAAATGGTCCCCTTGAGCTCGCTGGCCGCTCCAGGCTAGCAGCTTGCTCACAAGGCCAACACACAGGGGCTATGTGCACCCTGTGTCGGTAGCCTATGTGCATGGGCAGGGCTACATCTGCCAGCTCTCAGCTCGTTCTCGGCCAAACTAGGCCAAATGGCCTAGTTGGGGGTTTTTGGGCCCTCATAGTACATTTTTTATGCCATTTGAAGCGTTTGAGATTTGAAGATTCCTATTTTTATTAACGTTACTTGAAATAAATATTTAGAAATCATTTTTAGTTAAGAAAATAAAATAAATAATAATAATATAATAAAAATTTAAGAAAATTTTAAAGGTGTCTAAAAATTAAGGATTTTGGTTTGTTTTTCATTATTTTTGAGCCATGAGTTCAGTTGAAGTTTAATTTTGATATATTTTGTAATTTAATAGGTTGAAATGAAGCTAATTATAAGGATTAGACTTAGAATAAATGTTTAAAATAGGAAAATGAGCTCCTTAATGTTTGATTATTAGTTATTGTTGGATTGGTGGTAAGGTAAGTAGAAATTTTTAATCTTTCAAAGGTGTGAAGTACCAAACCCCACAAGAGATTTGCTGATAGTCTCATTAAGTAATATAAGTAGAATTTAATCTATATCACCATAATTGTTGTGCATTTAATGTTATAAATTCATATATGAAAATTATGTGCATTGCACTACATGTTGTGATTTCAAATAGATGCTAGCATGTGAAGAATTATGAAAAATGTGAAATTAATTATACTGGTGAGCTATGACAGGACTCTAAGCCTTTGAGTTGCAATGATGTGAATCTTTTATGCGTTAGGGATGCAATGATTAGGCCTTAGGTTATCTCTTTGAGAACCTTCTCTGACTCAATATTTTAAAAGTCAAGGTTTTATGTTAACATGCATAAACAATTTTTAAAGAGCGGCAATCCCTATTATACATGGCATGTTATCAACATGCATCATAAATCATATTATAATGCAGACAAGCAAAGCAGCTTACAAAGCTACAGGCAAAATAATAATTAGCCATAATATCATGGTTTCATCCTTGAGAAAAAAAAAATAAAGATTAAAAAGATAAATTAAAACATATTATCGATTCTTCACCTTGTATCATCTTGCTCTATCCTTCTTCATGCAGCTTCCGTTTTTTATTCTTCAATCTCATATAAATCAAAAAGGTTATTTTTCTGGTCATCGTAAAATTTTATGCTTCTCAGAATTGTCACAAAAATAAAATCAAAAACTGCACCAAAAAACACACCTTTTTTGAAAACTATTCTACCCTGTTGCTAGCCTATCAAACTTTCAGATCAATCTACTGGTCTGCAACCATCAGTCTACCGCCCTAGACAGTTTGGCCTATCGATTGGTGCTGAACCTGCATTTTTCTAGAAATAATGTAGAAAGAAGTCTTTTAATTTTATTTTCAATAATTTAAAAACATAAAAATTTATAAACACAAAAAAAAAAAACAATTGAACTCTGACATCTATGTCTTCTAGATCTGTATTCATTGCGAATAATTATTTTAATACAAATTTTAACAAATTAAAATTAAAATAATAAATCTTAGACGGTGATGATAGAATACCATCTAATTACATGAAAAACTTAGATACAAATTCTAACTTCTAACGAACCATAACTGGCAAAAATTAATTAATTAATTAATTAAAATCTAAATTTAATCAACCATAATTAATTAATAAATATTCACCACATAATCTCATGACAACATTTAATTATATAGAAACCTTAGAGTATCAATTCTCTAAAAAATTAAATTCAAGTATAGGAGAGAATACGATCACATAATCCATGTACATAGCATGATTACAAACTCATAAAATCAAAGTAAAAACTAGGCTCAGATGCTAATTGTTGGAAAACAGTATACAATAGAATTTTAAAAATTTTAAATCAAAGTATTTTCCAAAACACAAGTTTGCCATGCTAAATATATAAATTAATGACAAATCTTACTAACCTCTTTTGTATACCAAAAGCAGCATGAATCTATAAAGAGAAGAACGTTTCAGAAGAGCTTCAACCAACTGGTCTTCTTTGCTATTTTCTATCCACGATCGAAGTGTAGATGGTCGCACATCATGCAGCTTTTTCTCTGATGACTCTCTTTGCAACAACTTGAGAAAACCAAGAGCTAAGATTCTTGATGTTCAACAATAGCTCTTAGGGAGTTTCAGAGTTTTTCTCACTAGAGTACTCACTCTATGATTCTTAAAATTATCTAAATAACTAAGAAAACTCACCATCTATTTATAATGGCTGAATTTGGAGTTCAACCATATCAGATTAGACTTCAAAATTTGAGTCTAGATCAACTTCTGACGAAAAACATGTCAAAAATAGGTATACTAATTATCACATGTTTGATAAGCCGATCTAAAAGATTAGCCTACAAAACTTACTCCATCGGCCTATTGAAGTTTTCCCTCAGCCTACTACCATACAATGAGGTGGAATCCTCATAATATCTTATTTTCACTCTAGAATCTTATTAGATCCTTAGTTTTAATTCAAACAACACAATAAAGAAGTTATCAAATTAAAATAGTCATACACAAATAATTCCAAAGTAAATAAAATCCAAATAATTTTACATGTATATCTTTATTTAATTCACAAAATTAATTCAACCAATAAACTAATATGAATTATTAAGTTTAGTCTTACCGAATGTTAGCTAATCTAATAATTTAACATAAGTTACCAGTATGTAGTAAAAACACACCATATCATTATAAGATTTATTATGAGCTAGCAAAGGGGACCCGATAAATATATATAGATCAAGCTCTTATAATTATAAAATACAATATCCCATATACATATTTTATAATTATCAACTATAGCGCTACTCTAGTAAAAGTTTAAAAGTTGCACACATGAACTATATAAAATTGCAAAGCTCCAATAAGCTAATCGTCCCTAACATATTATAATGTATCACATCCCCATAGGATATTCATAATCGACTTAAGGATAAATTTTGTTTTACCTTCCCGATTAGTTTTTTTCTTACATTTCATTATCACACCATTGGAATATTTACTATTCATAAGTAGTATACCATTTGGTTACACTTGTATATCCAAATGGTTGAATGCTTCAATCTTCCAATTACAAGATAATGCATAAAAGAGAATATCATTAACTCTACAAAAAAAAAAAAAAAAAAAAACTATGGATTCTATATCATGAATAATGAGTCTACGTCAATCAAAAGTCATGTCTCCAACATATCGGTATGTGTACCATCATTAAATCAAGATGTCACCCTTTGATGCATCAAAATAAATAAGTCAAGAATACAGGCCCATTAGTCATTTTAGGATTAAGACACAACACATACGACTACCTAAAGTGAATTGATTTGAATAAACAGAATTATTAACCAAATCAATTCAACTTTTTGTCCCGATGTAATACATTATCATCTATGATAATGCACCAATATTTCGACTCGTGGAGTCCCACTTTGATGACCAAGACAAGCCATCTCCCATTAGGGATGTAGACAACATAACAAACTTAGCATGAATTAAGCACCCAACTTTATTCCCTCGATTGTGGATCTTATGATTTGGACCATCACCTTTAAGATTCATGTCTTCTACATAATCTATCCATCAAATGCACAATTCTTAAAGGTTTAGACCAACAATCTTAGGCTTTTTTTTGCTTATCATACATTCAATAGAAATGAACATAAAGAGGACAACATTTAGCATATGAATGATAAACTCTTTACTGGTACAATGTCTCCAAAAACTTATTACAACATTTTATTTCTTAAGGCAGTATGTCTAACAACGCCCATCGACCGCCTGGCTTAGTAAGTACTTGCCCCTTGGATGTTAGCGATACTTCGCCCTACAACTATAACTTGCTTGGTCAGACAAGCAAGTGAAACATCTCATCAGGGATTGGTCAAGCCTAGACCCTTTGAACCAACTGTAGCTAGCCAAATTGGTCTTCTGCAACAAAAACACCAACTACCAAATGGCCTTAGATCCTCAATTGATGCCAAGAGTCTGCTCATGGCCCATAGCCTCTTCGACCACACGTGCCCCTACTCAACACTAGTGGAAACAACCAGATCAGTGTGGCCTATTTCATCAGCCCGAGACAACCAGTTTCCTCTAACATAAAGCCATTCAAACTTTGACAGCTTGTCCTAGTCGGGGTTGCCAAGGATAAAGTCTTCCTTAAATCTAGTGAAGTAATACCACCTAATCTGCCAAGGAAGCCTCTTCATCTTGAACGACTAGTTGAAGGCCTCCCATGACATCTCGATTGCAAAAAAGTACCTCTAAAGAATGTACATGCCAATCATGGACCTATAATAGTTTGGATTAAGCTAAGGAGGGCACACGTTTAGATCATTCAATGCCCGGTGTAGGAAAGGTAGAAATGGGAGATGAAGGAAGAACTCCACGTACAACATGATGTACCCCTTTGGTGGATCCATAAGGGAGTCTCTATCTCTAGGCAGGACGAAGACAAGGTCGTTAGGAATTTGAAACTCTTGACGTAGTGCATTAAGTTGGCTCAATGTCATTCCCAATATGCATGCTGCCTTGGATGTCTAGCTGGGTCGATGTACCCTGTAAACTACCACACCTCAAACCCTGGTCATAACCATAGGCCGCTTTTCTTCTTCCTCATCCTCGGCATCATCTCCTTAGATCTATTGGCTCTCCTTGGTGGTGGCCACATCGAAGGTCGGTTCTCCCATTATAGGAGCCTTTGCCAAGGCACGTCGGCCAAATAAGCTCAACACAGCCACCAAGCAAGCACACTCCTACATAGTGACCTAAGACATGCCCGCAATGGCTACCCTGATGTAGGAGTCCTACCCCTCGTATAGCATAATAAGACCCCTACCCTCAAGCATATCCAAAAATTCTCTTTCAAGGACTATTCCTTGCCCTAAACTAAGGATCTTGGCCAACTGAGCCACTCCTTCTGACTCAGTTGTTGTCTTTTTGATGTCTACCTCATTGGACGTTGCCCGATTGGTCTTAGTACGATCATCTAACTAGGAAATGTTCATCGAATCATTCTGAGAATCACTTAAATTACTCATGATTGTGTTTAAAAATTACCTACTTAAGATAAGTTACTTGGGCCTAATCAAAAAACCTCTTCAAAATTGCTAGTTTCTTGCTTGACAGCTGATCTCAAAAGGTTAGAAATTCGAATGCAAAGTTCCCTACAAAGGTGAGAATCAACTCCTATTTATAGCTGAAACTCAGGCATGGAATTCGAAGAGACGCGATGATTATGCTCATTAGGAAAAACAACCAATCATGTGATGACATGTGTCCCTCCAAGCTTGACCGCATGTCCCCTCAAATTCTAAAGCCTCGAGGGTGAATCTGAAGATCAACTTTAGCTAACCACTCCCTCCGACAGAGTACATCTGGCCGAGCACTAACCAGGTGCACTAGGGGCTGCTGATGAGGGTGTACTCAGAGAAATTTTTGAGGACCACCCTTGTGGCTGTTCGACACTATGCTTAGGAAACAATTGTTATAGGCTTCTTGTGCCCCCATTGACTACTGACTCCTCGAGATGAATAAGTACTCGGGTCCGACTGACAAAGCCTGCACCTAGCAATAACACATCGCTGAAGGTCAGCACATGGCCTCATTCCAACCTTCAAATAGAGAACAGACCTTCCAAAAAGATCAAAACACTTATCACCTGCTACTTGACATGGCTAGATGGGACACATGGATCGTAGGTCAAACCCACCTAACACCCGGTTCAAGTGGAAGCCTATAAATTAAGCACATTTACTACACCTTAGAGTAACGCGCTCTTTCCCACCTAACTTTGCTACCAAACTTGGCCGAACAAGTACTTAACTTGAGTGTCAAAGAGCCTTTAGCCGACATCATACCAGTGCCCCCCTGATCTCTAAGGCGTCCCTCTTCTTATGCAGGTCCACCTCGGGAGGCTAGGACGAGCAAAAAAAGTTGTCCGAATACCATGTGTAGCCATATGTAGTGTTGATCTCCAAAGAATCAAGGCGAAGCATCAACAAGTTGTAATCACTTGATCTAAGTTATATATTAATACAACAACTTAGCTCTAAGAAGTTTGGTTGAGCTATTCATTGATTCTCAAAATTACAGATCTTTCTACTATTTGATTTTCTCTTTGCTCAATCCTCTCGCTTCTTATTTTGGCAAAATGTTTTTTCTTTATTATTTGCTTGATTCAATCTTATTCAGTTTGGACCAAACCTTGTAACAGCAAAACCGAAAACTAAACTGAAAGAGTTTGATTTAGTTGTCTAAAAGCCGTTTTTCCAATCACAGTTATTTTTCAACCAGTTTAAGTTTATTTTTGTTAGTAAAGGTCGGTTTTGGGTTCGGATGAATACCCCTTCGTTGTATCATGTATGTGATTTTCCCATGTTTCCAATCAATTTCCCATTATCTTCATTTTATTATTTTTCAATCGTGCGTCCCTATATTTTTACTTTAAAATGACTAATGCAAACCTAACCACCTAATCACTCGACTAGTAGATGATCAATCATTCATTAGCTGCTTTGTTTTCTTTCATACTTATTCAGGTCAATTTAGTAAAGCGACTTTCTCAAAGTTCGGGTGAAAATTCAAATGCTTACCTTATGTAAGATCAAGTGTGTAGACGGTTCAGTTGATGTAATGTATGCAATTTCCACTTTTTCAAAGCATTTTGGGATTAAAAAAATCTTCAATGCAATTAATATTATACTAATGTGTGAATGTTAAATTTTAGTATTTAAAAATAAAAAAATATTTTTTAATTCAATATTATTTTTATGTTAAATTTTTGCTATATGTTAAATTTGATAACAGATTTATTACCAAATATGACATGTACCAACTTTAGTACTTTAATCCTATTGGTTAATAAATTGTCTTTTTTCGTTTTAATAATTACAACATTTTACGTTTTAAATTATATTAATGTTAAAGTTTACTTTTTCAAATTTTAAAATTTAATAATTGTGACAAAAGGCAAACATGACATTTTAATATTGCATTACATATTAGAGCATAATATAAAATAGCACATTAAATGTGTTTCTTTTACACTTTTTAGCAAGACATATAGTAATTGTATTAACATTTACATAAAAGATGGTCTAATGCACAACAAGAAAGATTTATGTTTTAATCTAAAGGTCCGTTTGCAATAGATTATGCTTTTACATTAAAACAATGGAAGTAAAGAAGCATAAGTCAAGGTTTTGTTTATTATGATTTGGATGGTGCACGGAAACAAAATATTTTAATTTTAGAAGAAGTCTTAAACATGTTTAGTTAAATAAATCAAAAGTTTTTATTGGTATAAAAGGTAATGTGATTCAAAAAAGTAAATGAAATTTGACTTTGTTATTGTTAAATAAATATCAAAATACAAAATAAAAAAATTTTCATAAACACTCTTTCTATAACAACCAAAAGGTTAGTTTATCTCAAAAATACTTATAAGAGCCAAAAGTATAGTTTATACATCCATCCAAACATATCAAAAAATATCGTTTAAAATATATAAATCCAAAATCTACTTTTTTTTAAATCATTCTAAACATGGCCTAAGGAGGAAAGTCATCATGTACTTGAGCAAGAATTTTTTGAGTAGCAACCAATACTAAACATTTATTCTTGTGAGAACCGATAAAGACTAGGTTTTTATGTTACGCCTCTATACAGATGTCACAGATGTCATTACATTCATCTTCATTTTCACTATTTTTAAGATAAACTAATTAAGATAAAGTTTATTAAATTTCTCCCAGTAGCCATGCATACATTTTTTTTTTACTAAAGATCAATATTTCAAAACCTTTCATATTTATTTAAATAGCTTATCAATACCAATTTAATAAAGCCATAATTCGGATAAAATTTGAAATCATCATTTAATTCTATTTATAGTTGGTTAGGCTGAACTCTAGACACAAGCAGGCCAAACATGACTAGTAGTCCGAACTACAACCACCGACAAGACGTATGAGGCTCTACAAAAATGGGATTTTAAAACACATAGATTGGCAGATCGATATAAGATGATCGAAAGGCCGATGCCAACATCGACAGACTAATCAATAATGATCAGCAAGCTGATCTATTGCAAAAACAATAGCAAATAATAATAAAAAAAAAGTCCCAATTCAACATAGTGTAGAAAATCTTAACATACAATAAATAAAATAGTTGTCTAGAAACTTTAAAGCACTTGCTTGGCATTCTTCCATTTTAAATCCATCTTTTCAAGCTCATACGCCTGTCCTCACCCTCCACCTATTCCATAATCGCCTTACCCTTATCTACAACATAATCATAAACTAAGTAAGCAAAAACTTAGTAAGTATATTTTTCTATCTCACAACATAAAGCATTTTATGAATATCTTTATGAAACATCATAACCACACTCATCATCACCATAATAGTGCACGAGGCACAGTTTCATATAGAATGTATCTTTCGTTGACATTAACCATATCAAAACTTCATTCATTTTATCTTTAGGCACCCAAGTGTTGTACCATTATCATCATTGTAGCTAATCCCAAACCAAAGCTATCATGGGTGTACACCCAAACCAAACATGACATCATAAACATAAATATAACATAAACATGGGTGTACAACACTTATGTAGGTGACGCATATATACATATATGTATATACTTTTATACCTTGAAATACGTCATCATCAAAACATGCATAACTTTTTACGCATCAAAACTTTCACAATGAAAAATCATTTATAATCAACATGGAAATTATCATAACACCATCATGAATATAGATTTCAAACTTTTTATAAACTTCATCATATTGCAGGTGAGAATGTACTTACTTGATTAGCTTACTAAACCTTAATTATAAATAATGCCGCCGCGGTCTCGATGTGCTCACCTCTTGGAGTGTCCATGTCAATCATTCATATACACAAGAAATTAACATTCATCTTTATGACCTTATCCAATACTATATAGTACATCACACAAACATTCTTCTCTTGAAAACATTAATCCATAACACATTATCAGCTTTCAAAACATTAGAGCAAAACTGCCAATAGAGAATGCTACCTGACCCTTATGAACTTGTAGCTCAATAACTTGCAATTCACACATAGTTAAAGCATAAGACTCTAAAGGGACAAAGCTAGCCTATAAACATAATATCACATTTTTTCGTCGGTCATAAATATTTCATTTGATTACCAAAACAAGTCACACACTTTATAGCATAAAATTTGCCAGCAATAGCTGGGCAGTGAATAACTTTAACTAAATTCTATAAAACAAATTATCTATGTATAAAATAATTTGTCAAAAATACTACATATAATAGATACCTAAACTACAACATATCCAAAATTTGGATTCAAATAAAATCAGAATGAATCAAAACATACATTTGAAAGTTAGTGGTAAAACTAACTTCAGGTTTGAAAAGCAGTGAGCATCCTTTGGTAAATATTTTCAAACAATTAAAATAAAATTACTTTGACTCCAAAATTTTTATCACACTTTATATACTTGTAAATACAATACCAAAAAAATGTTCGTTGCCAAACAAATTCATTTAGCCTTAATAAAATGTCATAGTACTAAGAAGTCCAAAATTTACAAGTTTCATAGCCCTAAAACCTAGTTTAAAGAAAATTCAATATCTCATAAAATATACATGATATTACTAAAAAAACTTTCTAGTTCACAACCTAACATATCCTTGAATATTTCTACCAAATTTCTTAAAAATCAAAATACATTTGCCCCTTGAACAAAGACCGTTCATTTGTGCAACATACAGATCAACAACCGTTAAACTATGAGTGGTAGAGAGAAAAAAAATTCATATCTCAGCATAGAAAAATCCAATGGCATGAAATTTAGAGGAACATCACATAACACATAATGAATATCTTACTAAAATTTTAGAGTAAACAGAAATTTATAGACAAATATACAGTAGTCGGAACATAGAGAAATACTATTTTAGAGTTAAACTGAGAATGAATCTCTTACCTCAATTTGAACCTCCTCTTATTTTCTTCAAATTTGCCAAAGAGAAGACTCAATATTACATTCAATTATTTAAAAAAATAAGGGAGAGTAAAAGGAGAAAAATGTGAAGAAGAGAGAAAGAAAATGATTAAGAGAAATTTTAGTGAGAGAAAGAGTGTGTGAAATTTATGTGAATGAAAAATGATGGAGAAGATGGATCAACTATCTCTGTAATATCAAAAAAAAAAAAAAATTAAAGGAGTGATTCATGGGATTGAAGGGAATTAGGGAAGGATGACAATGATTTGGTCCACTTACCATATCACACATTTTCAAAATGGGAAACATTATTAAAAATCCAATCATCTATAAAAGTCATAAATTATATTACCTAAAACAAGGAAGAAGATAAAAAATATGCTAATCAATTAGAATTTATCACCCAATCAAATCAATCATCCATGCCATAATTTTGGTGATTACCTGTTGATTACTCATTAGCTGTCTTCAGCCTGCCAATAGTTTACTACAGCCTGTCGATTTCGTGAGGTCCAGCCTACCAATTTAATCCATCAGCGTGTTGTTTCATAAGAAATAATTCGGCCTATCGAACTTGAAGGATTGGCCAAGCGAACTACTACATACACTAAAATATAACAAAACATTAATTAATTACTAAATAATTAGCTTGTATACAACATAAATGACATGAACACCCTAAGCACGTCAATTCTACGTGACTGTCACCTGTCATAACACTCAAAACAAAATAGCCAATGACATAATATCATAAGGAAAAATACTTAACGTCATTACTAATTTAACCTAATCTGTTACATGAAAAATAGCAGGTGTTACAATTCTCCCCACCTCATAAGAGTTTCATCCTCAAAACTCAGAACAGTTGTGGATATTTAGTTCTAATGTCATCTTCACGTTCCCATGTGGCTTCTTCTGCTTGGTGATTTTGCGATAACACCTTGACTAATGGGTTCTTTTTATTCCTCAAGATCTTGGTCTTCTGATCTAAAATCTCTACTGGCTTTTCTTCATAGCTGAGGTCATCTTGAATTTCAATCACGTGTGACTTAATCTCGTGCATAGGATCTGGGACATACTTCGTGAGCATCGAAACATAGAACACATCTTGAATGGATGACATCTCTAATGGCAATCTCAATTGAAAAGCTTCTTTGCCTATCCGCTTCATGATTTCATAAGGTCCGACAAACCTTGGGTTCAACTTGCCTTTCTTTCCAAACCTCATGACTCCTTTCATCAGTGCAACCTCTATGAACACCAAATTACCTATAGCAAATTCTAAAGGTCTTCTTCTTTTATCAACGTAACTCTTCCGATGGCTTTGAGCGGTCTCAATCCTCTTCCTTATCAACTTTATCATCTCTAAAGTTTTGTTAACAAATTCAATCTTTTCATTATCAAAACTTTCCGTCATCTTCTTCTTGCTGGCTTTATGCCAACCTATAGGCGACCTACATTTCAACCCATATAGTGCCTCATAAGGTGCCATTCCAATCATCGCCTGATAGCTATTGTTATAAGAAAATTTTGCTAATGGTAACATTTTACACCAGTTGGTCTTAAAGTCGAGGGTGCAGGCCCAAAACATATCTTCTAAGATCAAATTCGTCCTCTCTGTTTGGCAGTCTATCTAAGGATGAAAATCTATATTGAAGTGCAACTTTGTTCCCATTGTAATCTGTACACTTTTCAAGAACTTGGACGTGAACCTATTGTCACGATCAGAAATGATAGACTTAGGGACTATTTTCTTGTCATAAAGTTCTACTAACCGCTCCATAAAATAAGTGATCTTGATAGGAATGAAATGTGGCATCTTCATCAATCGGTCAACAACAACCCAAATAGCATCATATCCATTCATAGTCTTAGGCAAGCCAATTATGAAATCCATTGCAATCTCCTCCCATTTCCATTCTGGTATCTAAATTGACTATAAATTGCCAACAGGTCTTTGGTGTTCAGTCTTGACTTGCTGACATATCAAGCATTTCTTCACATACATTGCAACGTCATGTTTCATTCCAAACCACCAAAAACTATCCCTTAGATCATTGTACATCTTTGTTGCACCTGGATGAATTAAGTAAGGAATATCATGAATTTTCGCTAAGATTCTTTCCTTTAAACCATTAAGGTTAGGAACACATAAGCTGTCCTTGAGATATAGAGTTCCATCATCCTTAATATGAAACTCTTCACATTTTCCTTCCCTCTTTTTTGCTTAATCCTCACGAGGCTTTCATCTTCATCTTGCTTACTCCTAATCTCATCAAACAATGTTGGAGTAAGAGTGAGTGTTGAAAGCTATCCTGTTACAATTTCCAAGCCTAGAATTTCCTTCCTCGAAGGTTGATACATTGATTGTAACAACATCAATGTGGCAGCAGTCTCCTACTCAGAGCATCAGCTACTCGATTAACCTTTCCTAGTAATAAAGGATTTCACAATATAATCCTTTACCAGTTCTTACCATCTCTGCTACTGCATATTTAGGTCCTTCTAAGTAAAGAAGTACTTTAAATTTGATGATTAGTGAAGATTTTACATTGAAACCTATACAAATGATGTCTTCAAATCTCTAGTGCGAAAACTATGGCCGTCAATTTGAGGTCATGAGTAGGGTAGTTCTCCTCATAATCTTTCAGTTGTCTCAAAGCATAAGCGATCACTCTATTATTCTACATTAATACAACACCAAGGCCCATTTTAGAAGCATAACTATAAATTATGAATTTGTCATTCCCATCAAGAATAGCCAAAACTGGAGCTATAGTCAACATTTTCCTTAGTTCTTGAAAACTCTTCTCGCATGCATCCGTCCATTCAAACTTCTTTCCTTTGCGAGTTAGGTTGGTGAGAAGTGCTGCTATCTTAGAGAAGTCTTCCACAAAATCCTAGTAATAGCCAGCTAGAACCAAGAAGCTCCTTATTTCACTTGCATTTTTTGGTTGCTTCTAGTTGAGAACAGCTTCAACTTTCACGGGATCCACCATTATTCATTCCTTTAATACAACATGGCCCAAGAAGGATATACTGTCAAGCCAGAACTCACACTTCGAGAATTTTGCATACAATTCATGCCTCCTTAGCATCTCCAACATAATTCTCAGATGTTCAGCATTCGCTTCTTGACTCTTCAAATAAACAAGAATATCATCGATAAACACAATAACAAATTTATCAAGGAAATCCTCGAATACCTAATTCATCGAGTCCATGAAGGTTATAGGTGTATTCGTTAGACCAAAAGGCATAACCACAAATTCATAGTGACCATACCTTGATCTAAAGGCTATCTTATGGATGTCTCTTTCTTTTATCTTCAATTGATGATATCCTGACTGCAAATCAATCTTCGAGAACACATATGCACCCTTAAGTTAATCACATAAATCATCGATTCGAGTCAATGGGTACTTGTTCTTGATTGTCACTTTATTCAACTCTCTGTAGTCAATCTAAAGTCTCATAGAACCATCTTTCTTCTTGACAAATAGGACTGGTGCTCCCCATGGTGAGTGACTAGGTCGAATAAAGCCTTTATCGAGAAGTTCCTTTAATTGAGAATGAAGCTTTTTGAACTCTGCTGGATCCATCTTATAAGGTGCCTTGGAAATCAGATCAATGCCTGGAGCAAGCTCGATCTCAAATTCAATCTCTCTATCAGGAGATAAGCTTGATAGATCATTTGAAAACACCTTAGGGAATTCTCGTACTAAAGCAACATCGTCAATCTTTGCTTTCTCTTTTTGACTTTTATTCACTATATTCACTATATAGCCCATGCAGCCACTTTTTAACAATTTCTTTGCTTTGATGGCTGATTAGAACATGTTTGGTTTCCTTCTAGACTCGACCACATACACGAACTTTTGTTCACCTTCTGGGTGGAAGATCGTCTTTTATTTTTTTCATTCAATGAATGCGTTGTACTTGCTTAGAAAATCCATCCTAAGAATCATGTCATAATCATACACATCGATCACAATAAGATCGATGAAGAGTTTCCCTTTCAGAAATCCATAGAGGAAAAATACACAAATAGTGCGTAGATATCATTACTTCCTAGAAGGGCAATGTTGTAGTGAATCCCTTTCTCATTGGTTCTAAATGAACTCTTAACTTTATAGCATAGGATGATGATACAAAAGAATGTGTGGCACCCATATCAAGAAGCAATCTACAATTGACATTCCTGCTATATTTGATTCTGTCCCACCAAATTGTAGCAATCTAGGAGCAATCTACAAAAGAATGTGTGCCACCCATATCAAGGAGCAATCTATAATTGACGTCTTGGTTTTTGGGTGGGCTTGCCTAATCTACAATTATAGCAATCTCTGGCCTGAGGACTCTGACCTTTCACTCTCATTACTAACCATCCCTAGGCAAAGGCGAGCTATCCCTAGGCAAAGGCGAGCTAACTGATTGAATTTAGCCGCCACATCCATAATCAACATGTCTCCCTAGTGCAGGTTCTTGAACTCATCGTAATGCTTCTAAGTAATGTTCATGTGGAAGAAATTCATGTTGAATTCATGAACAAAATCAGCCCATGTCATCTCATTAACATTCCTACTCTATTCAATTCTATCCCACCAAATTCTGGCCTCCATGGTAAGGCAGTACGAGGCATAGAGGACCTTCTCACTTTCTATGAAACCCATGAGCTTCAAAGTAGCCTCAATTGTCTTTAGCCAACCTTAAGCAACTAGAGGATCCTTAGAACCTTCAAAATATGCTAGCTTGACCCTCTTCTATTTGACTAATAATGGTTCTTGATAGACTGGTCTTGGTTTTGCTATAAAAGCCGGGACTTCATCTACTTGTGGCTAGGGAGGAGGAGAAGGTGGCATGTCATTGTCTTGTATTTAACCACCTTGGTCATTAGCTCTTAGTTCTTGAATTTCTCTTCTTTGCTCCTCAAGTTGCCTTTGTAGCTTAGCAATCATCATCATCAGCCTTTCATTGGTTTGAGCACGAGTTTGCATTCTTCTATGGCCATCCATTGTTAATTTCCTAAAAGAATTAGGAGCTTAGGTATAATCTTCCAATTTATGAAATAGGATGTCACTACTAAATTATGCTCTAGGGCATTATTTATTATACAACTAAATCTCAAACTTATCATTAAATTTACATCCTTATCATTTAACATAAATATACTCACTTGGAGGGCTTGAACTAACGTGTGGAGATGTGAATTGAAAACGAAAATTTGCTCTGATACAAACCTTGTTACGCCCCCTCATGGACATCACAGATGTCCTTACATTCATCTTTGTTTTCACTACTTTTAAGATAAACCATTTAATTAAGATAAAGTTTATTAAACTTATCCCAAGATCCATGCATATATTTTTTTTTTACTAAATATCAATATTTCAAAACCTTTCATATTTATTTAAATAGTTTATCAATAGCAAATTAATAAAGCCATAATCCAAATAAAATTTGAAATCATCATTTAATTCTATTCATAGTTTGGTAGGCCGAACTCCAGACACTGACAAGCCGAACATGACCAACAGTCCAAACTTTAACCACCGATAGGCCGTCCAAGGCTCTATAAAAATAGGGTGTTAAAACACATAGATTAGCAGACCGACACAGGGTGATCAGTAGGCCTATGCCAACATCGGTAGATTGATCAGTAATAATCGACAAGTCTATCTATTGCAAAAACAATAGCAAATAATAAAAAAAAAAAAGTCCCAATTCAACATAGTGCAAAAATCTTAACATACAATAAATAAAATCATTGTCCAGAAACTTTAAAACTCTTGCTTAACATTCTTCTGTTTTCAATCCATCCTTTCAAGCTCACACGCTTGCCCTCACCCTCCACTATTTCATAATCATCTTACCCTTATCTACAACATGATTATAAACTAAGCAAGAAAAACTTATAAGTGCATTTTTTTATCTCACAACGTAAAACATTTTATGAACATCTTTATTAAACATCATAACCATACTCATCATTATCATAGTAGTACACGAGGCATAGTTTCATATAGAACATATTTTTTATTAACATTAACCATATTAAAACTTCATTTACTTTATCTTTAGGGGCCTAAGTGTTGCACCATTATCATCATTATAGGCGTGCCATCATGAGAGGAGAGGGGTGGCTAATCCTAAATAAAACATGACATCATAAACATTAACATGGGTGTCCAACACTTATTTAGGTGATACATATATACATATATGCATATATATACTTTTATACCTTGAAATACGTCATCATGAAATCATGCAGAACTTTTTATACATCAAAACTTTCATAATAAAACATCATTTATAATCAACGTGGTAATTATCATAAAACCATCATGTACATAAATTTTAAACTTTTCATAAACTTCATTATGTTGCAGGTGAGAATGTATCTACTTGATTAGCTTATTAAACCTTAATTATAGATGACGTCACCGCGATCTTGATGTGCTCACCTCTTGGAGTGTCCATGTCAATCATTCATATACACAAGAAATTAACATTCATCTTTATGACCTCATCCAATACTATAGTACATCACACATACATTCTTCTCTTGAAAACATTAATCCATAACACATTATCAGCCTTTAAATCATTAGAGTAAAACAACCAATAGAGAATGCTACCTGACCTTTACAAATTCATAGCTCAATAACTTACAATTCACACATTGTTAAAGTATGAGACTCTAGAGGGACAAAGCTAGCATATAAACATCATATCATGATTTTTCGTTGGTCATAAAAATTTCATTTAATAACCAAAACAAGTCATACACTTTATAGCATAAAATCTACCAACAATAGCTAGGTAGTGAATAAATTTAACTTAAGACTATAAAACAAATTATCTATGCAATAAAATAATTTGTCAAAAATCCTACATATAATAGACACCTAAAACTACAACATATCCAAAATTTGGCTTCAAATAAAATTGGAATGAATCAAGACATACACTTGAAAGTCAATGGTAAAACTAACTTTAGGTTTGAAAAGCATTGAGCATCCTTTAGTAAATATTTTTAAACAAATAAAATAAAATTACTTTGACTCCAAAATTTTTATCACACTTTATATACATAAAATACAATACCAAAAAAATGTTCATTGCCAAAAAAATTCATTTACCTATAATAAAACGTCATAGAACTAAGAAGTCCAAAATTTACAAGTTTCATAGCCATAAAAACCTAGGTTAAAGAAAATTCAACCTAACATATATATGATATTACTACAAAACTTTCTAGTTCACAACCTAACATATCCATGAATATTTCTACCAAATTTCGTAAAAATCAAAATACATTTGCCTCTTGAACAGAGGCCATTCATTTGTGCAACATACTAATCAGCAACCATTAAACTATAAGTGGCAAAGAGAAAAAAATTCATATCTCAACATAGAAAAATCCAAATGGCATGGAATTTAGAGGAACATCACATAACACATAATGAAAATCATACTAAAATTTCAGAGCAAACAGAAACTCGTAGACAAAGATACAACGGTGGAAACATAGAGAAATACTATTTTAGAGTTAACCTGAGAACGAATTTCTTACCTCAATATGAACCTCCTCTTATTTTCTTCAAATTCGCCAAAGAGAAGACTCTACATTACATTCAATTATTAAAAAAAAAATAAGGGAGAGTAGAAGGAGAAAAATGTGAACAAGAGGGAAAGAAAATGTCTGAGAGAAATTTTAGCAAGAGAGAGTGTGTGAAATTTACGTGAACGAAAAATGATGGAGGAGATGGGTCAACTATCTCTATAATATTAGGAAAAAAAAAGTTTTTAAGGAGTGATTTGTCGGATTGAAGGGAATTAGGGAAGGATAGCAATGATTTGGTCCACTTACCATATCACACATTTTCAAAATGGGAAACATTGTTAAAAATCCAATCTTTTGTAAAAGTCAAATATTCTATTACCTAAAACAAAAAAAAAAGACCATAAATATGCTATTCAATCAGAATTTACCACCCAATCAAATCAATCATTCATGCCACAATTTTGGTGATTACCTGTTGATTACTCGTCAACGGTCTTTGGCCTGCCGACGGTTGTCTTCGGCCTGCTGAATTCACGAGGTCCGGCTTGTCGATTAAATCCATTAGCCTGTCGTTCTGTGAGGGACAATTCAGCCTACCGAACTTGAAAGATTGACCTGCCGAACTGCTACATACATTAAAGTATAGTAAAATATTAATTAATAACTAAATAATTATCTTATATACAACATAAATGACATGAACATCTTAAGTATATCAATTTCACATGACTATCACCTGTCATGATACTCAAAACAAAATAGTCTATGACATAATATCATTAAAAAAGTATTTAACGTCGTTATTTATTTAACCTAATCCGTAACATAAAAATAACGAGCGTTACATTTTAAGCGTAGAAAAGAGATTTGACAGACATATTTTCAATGTCGTCGACTGATACTCCATTAAATACAAAAGAAAAAACACATGATCGCTTTATTCCAATATAATAATATAAATAAAACACAAGATCATAACACCCACCCGGAAAAGCCGCGTTTGAAAAAGGCAGAGATATTAAAATAAAAAAAAGTGTCGCTTGATCTTGGCTTGTGGTGCAAATCTTCTGACTATTTTTAAACGGATCTGTCCACCTTAAGCCAGCTGTGCCTGGGTGAATTGTATACTTCGCTTCTTTGCGATTATTTTCGTACTTTTAAAGCACATCACGCTGCGAAATGATACCGCCTTTCGTGAAACAACAAAAAGCCCACTTTATGACGCAAACGCAAACGCAAACTAATGTTTAACAATTATAATTTTTTTTCTTCTATGAGTAATTTCCCGCTTAATAATGCTTTTGCCAGAGTCGAATAGTATTCTAGTCACAAATTTTCTAGTGTTGTTTAAAAAAAAATCCTAGTCTTTCAGCCTTCAGCAAAAACATAAAAAATAAAAAATACACAGAATATGGTCTGCGTAATTTTAAAAAGTTGTGTGATATCAACTAATTGCTCCTATATATATTAACAAGTAGAATCAAATATCGTGTTTGTGTAAAAGGAAAAATAAATATCATTACATCATACAGCAGCACACCAAAAAAATGTGATATTTAAAATCAAATATTATTTTTACGTAAAGTAAAATTAAATATCATTACAAAAAAAATGTGTTTACACCTAATTTCTCAAACTTTAATACGAATTGGTTTATTTAGCGAGAGATGGTAGCTTTATTCTTTTTTAAAAAAATATTTTTAAGGTTTTCCACTGTTTTCCTAAAGCTTGTGCTTTAAGACTTGAATGATGACTATTTGTATTGACGAGTTGTCGAAGCAAATATTTACCCATACTTTGAAAACATTTCCTCTAAGCACATGTGACAATTTATATTGATGAGTTGTAGTTGTGTCAACCTATCTATTAATGTATCCAAAAACATCAATGCAAACACATCCTACTAATTGATGTACGGAGTATTGGTTTAAACCTGTATATTTAAATTTACACAATATAAAGCTTTCACATGCTTGGACATGTGGCATTAAAGGTGGGATTTCAGTAGATCCTAGTAGATTGAGGTGGCGACTAATTGGCCTAGACCGAGTAATCTTTCAGGGATTCGCAGTTTTTTGGGCTTGGCATGGTACTACAAGAGATTTGTTGGGGGATTTTCAAAGATTGCCACTCCTCTTATTCAGTTGACAAGGAAAAATGTGCAGTTTAATAGTTTAATGCATATGAACATAGTTTTCGGGAGTTAAAGGATAGGTTGGTTATGGCTCCAATTCTTACTATTCTTGTGAATAGTAAGGGATTTGTGAGATACAGCTATGCCTTTAGGAATGGGTTGAATAGTGTACTAATACAAGATGCAAAAGTTGTAGCTTATGCTTCTCGTCAGTTGAAAAATTATGAAAAGAATTACCCCACTCATGATTTGGAGCTGGCAACCGTAGTGTTTGCCTTAAAGATATGGAGACATTACTTATATAGGGAAAGGTGTGAAATTTATGCAAACCATAAGAGTTTAAAGTATCTCTTCACCCATAAGGAATATGAGGCAAAGCCGATGGTTAAAGTTGATTAAAGATTATGACTCATTATCAACTTTCATCCTAGTAAAGCTAATGTGGTGGTAGATTCTTTAAGTCACAAGGCCTTAAAGAGTGTGTCAGCTATATCATTGATTCAGATGCCAATTGCTAGAGATTTGAAAAAATTGGAATTAGATATAATACCGTATGGGTTAATTGGGAGGTTATCTACAATAACACTACAATCCGCACTATTACAAAGGATTAAGCAAAGACAAAGTTCAGTTCCTTTTCTTTATTGTATTAGGAAAAAGATTTAAGCTGGGAAAAGTAAGAGTTTTCAGTTTCTAGTGATGGAGTGATCAAACTTTGAAATAAGCTTTGCATTCGGAATGATGGAGATCTTCAAAAAGAGATAATGGAGGAAGCTCATAACACTCCTTATTCGATAGATCCCAGTACAAGCAAGATATATAATGATTTGAAAGCTTTTTATTGGCAGCCAATGATGAAGAGAAATGTAGTAAAGTTTGTGGGAAAATGTCTTACATGCCAACAAGTCAAAGGAGAACTTCAGAGACTGGTAGGTAAATTACAGCCTTTAGAGATTCCACAGTAGAAATGGGAGGATATTGCAATGGACTTTATGACTGGGTTACCTAGAGCAAGGAGTGGATATGATTCAATTTGGGTGATCATTGATAGATTAACAAAGTCAGCCCATTTCCTTTCTATTCGTACTAATTACTCTATGGATCAGTATGCTCAATTGTTTGTGAAGGAGATTGTAAGATTGCATGGAGTACTAGTGACGATTGTTTTAGATAGGGGTTCTCAGTCTACTTCCAATTTTTAGAAGAGTTTGCAAAAAGCTATAGGAACTAAGGTAACATTCCGTACAACATTCCATCCCTAGACTGATGGTCAATCAAAGAAGAGTATTTAGATTTTGATGCATATGTTAAGGCCTATGTTCTTGATTTTTAGAAGTCTTAGGATGAGTGATACGAACCATGCCAAGAACTGACGCGACCCTAACCAAAATTGGTCTCTAAGATTGAATTCCAAATCGGTTTAGTATGGAACCACGACCCGATGCCTAACAAGAAGCATGAACCTTGGTATGTGAGGACGCCACAATCAGTTATGGATGGACTGATTGATAAGTCTTTGAACGCCACAGAATCTTCCGATAAGTTTGAATAGTTTGTTTAGGAACCGAAGAGAATTAAACCTCAAATTGTGTGTAAAACTTATATTCTTATTGAATGAAATTCGTTACAATATATAGTGGTTCCCGTTTGTGAATTTTGAGCTCCTAATTGCCCATGGAATTTCGAGCAATCAATTACCAGCCAAAAAAGATGCTCAATCTAAAGCAAATAAAGTAAGTTTCCTAAATGGCTTAAAAGCCTTACAATAATATAAAAGTAAATGCATGTTTTCTAAAAGAAAAGGAAACTAGACAATAATCAGGCAATTAGTTGATTCTTCTCGCCACTTGTCGCCTCAAATTGGGAAAGTAACTGAAATGGAAAGTAGCCAGATTATTTGCAGCCATAGGATTATTCGGTCCCTTCTAGAACTTGAATCATGCATTTGTTGGTCTGGATGTTACATGCAATTCCCTCAATGGGCCTCCATGCGATAGCTTGAGCCCAAGATGCTTTAATCAGCCCAATAAGCATTTCTTTGAATTTCTTCGCACGAGCTCTCATAACTAGACCAATGGGAACTTGAATTGGATCTAAATATGTCTCTTCCCTTGTGCTCTTGCTTGTGCTACCGATGCCCTCATCAATGAGTATCTTCCTTTAACTGAGCTTGTACATAAATAATAGCTATCAAGCAACTATTGTTATGGCACCTTACGAGCCTTTATATAGTAGAAAATGTTAGTCTCTAGTTATTTGGAATGATATGGGTGAGAAGAAGTATCTTGGTCCTGATTGGGTGCAGGAAACTAAGGAGGTAATTCAAAAGATTTGTGGAAGAATGTTAGTTACTCAAAGCAGACAAAAGAGTTATACAGATGTCAAGAGAAGAGATATGAATTTTGTTGTAGGAGACAAGGTCTTTTCAAAGGTTGCACCAACGAAGGGAGTTAAAAGATTTGGGAAAAGGGGAAAATGGAGTCCTAGGTACATTGGTCCCTATGATATTGTGGAAAGAGTTGGAAGGGTAGCAAGCAGATTTGCTTTACCATCATCACTCGGTGGTGTATATGATGTCTTCCATGTGTCCTTGTTGAGAAAGTATGTGCCAAGTCCTTTACACATCCTAAAACAGGAAAATGTAGAGCTTAAAGAGGACTTGACTTGTAAAGAAAAACCTATTCAAATTTTGGAAAAAAAGGAAAAAGGGCTAAGAAATAAAAAGATATCCTTAGTCTAGGTATTATGGAAGAGTCATTTAGTAGAAGAAACAACATAAGAATTAGAGGATGAGATAAGAAGAAAGTATCCAGACATATTTGGTAAGTGAAATTTCAAGGATGAAATTTTTATAAGGATGGGGGAATTGTGATGCCTAGAATTCTCACATACTTATTAGCCAATGCATTGCATGATTTTATGATGACATGCATATGATTTGTTTGTTAATTAATCATTTAAAATGCATCATCATATTGATAGTGTGTATAAAATAATATATTATGTATAATGTATTCTAATATGACAAGTTTCTTGAAGGTAGATCTGATAAGTGTTATGATGGAAAGGAAGTTGTAATAATGATATTTAGGGATTACAATGGATTTAATAGAGCTTAATTATACCTGTTAGGTACAAAATTGGGAGAAAACGGACACTTTTCACCTAAATGGAGAGTCTTAGTATAAGTTTTGTTAACAAAAGGATCCATTAATGACATGAGATATCTTATGATGATGATGTATAGCTATGAAAACAATAATCAATAGAGGACATGAGTTTCACATAAGTTTCTTGGTTAGAATGCTCTAGACACCCCTAAATTACAAAATTTTTTATGTTCAGATTTTTGAGTCATGATTAGGGCATTTGTCGAGTTGTAAGTGGTATGAGAATTTATTATTCCATGCTTGATAATTTATAGAAGAGTTCTAGAGGAATAGATAAAGTTTTGATTACAAACTGTTAAGAACTCAAACATGGAGTTTGTAGTGCATCAAAATTTCATTGTGACCATATGCACTAAATTTGGTAAGCAAAATGATTAGCCACAACCTAATTTGTACTTGAGCTTTTGTACAAATGTTTAACACCTCATTAAGGAGGTGAGTATGCTGAAATAAGGACACTAAGCTAGCCAAGGTGAAACTACTTTATGGTTAAGTAATTTAAGGTGTGTTCTTAGTTGTTTAAAAAGCTTATAATAAAATAGGTGTCATTTTTAGACATAAAAACTCTAATTCTAACTCCTCAAGCTTTGAAACTTCATTTAAATTTCTTAGTTCTTTGTCAAGTTTTGGGTGCCAAATCATTGGAAAAACCTAATTGGGTCAAGTAAGGGCTGTTTCAATTTACAGGATGTTTGATGTTAGTTTTGGAGGTTTTCCTTTGAGTTTTGATGAGATATTTGAACCTACCTCCCCACAAAAGGGTTTAAGTAAATTCATTTGGGAAGTGGTGGTTTCAAGTTCGTTTTTGGTGGTTGTCTAGAATTATGTAAATTTTTAAAATGCTTTAGGTTTTGCCTTTGTTTCCTAGGCTTGAAGGCTCCTTTGAAGCTAAAATTTTGAGAATATGTTCATTTATATGTTATTTAAATCCCTTTAAATAGTTTTAGCAAATTCAATATGGTTTGGGAGTTATAGTCTTAAAACTTAACCTAGTTCCTAAGATGTTATGGTTTGTGATGGTTTTGATATTTTGGGAATTTAAAATTTATTTATAGCTTGGAAATAGGCGTTTCAAGGTGTAATTAAGCTTTGAAGAGTCTTAAAATATAGGAAGAAATTATGGCAAAATTTTTAAGATAAAGTTTGGATCATTTCAGACCAAAACGAGCCCAAAAGGAGGTTGAAATGGTCCCCTTGGGCTGGCTGGCCGCTCTAGGCTAGCAGCCTATGCAAAAGGCCAGCACACAGGGCCTATGTGCAGCTTGTGTGGGCAGCCCACATGTGTGGGTAGGGCTACATCAGCTAGCCCTCAGCTAGTTCTGAACCAAACTAGGCCATTTGGCCTAGTTAGGGGTTTTCGGGACCTTAGAGTTCATTTTTTATGCCATTTGAAGCATTTGAGATTTGAAGATACCTATTTTCTTTAACATTACTAAAATAAATATTTAGAAATGATTTTGAATTAAAAAATAAAATAAATAATAATAATAAAATAAGAATTGAATAAAATTCTAAAGGTGTCCAAAAATTAAGGATTTTAGTCCTTTTTCATTATTTTCGAACCATGAGTTCAATTGAAGTTTAATTTTGATATATTTTGTAATTTAAGAGGCTAAAATGAAGCTCACTATAAGGATTAGACTTCAAATAAATATTTGAAATACGAAATGAGCTCTTTAATGTTTGATTATTAGTTATTATTGGATTAGTGATAATATAAGTAGAAATTTTCAATCTTTTAAAGGTGTGAAGTACCAGGCCCCATGAGAGCTTTATTGATAGTCTCATTAAGTAAAGTAAGTAGAATTTCACCAGTATCACCATAATGGTTGTGCATTTAATGTTGTGAATTGATATGTGAAAATTATGTGCATTGCGCTACATGTTGTGATTTTCAAACAGATGCCAACATGTAAAGAATTATGAAAAATGTGAAATTGATTATACTGGTGAGCTGTGACAGGACTCAAGTGTCTAAGGCACAATGATGTGAAACTTTTATGTATCAGGGATGCAATGATTAGGCCTTAGGTTCTCACTTTGAAAGCCTTCTTTGACTCAATATTTTAAAAGTCAAGGTATTATGTTAACATGCATGAACAATTTTTAATGAGCAGCACTCCTTATTCTATATGGCATGTTATCAACATACATCATAAATCATATTGTAATACAGACAAGCAAAGCATCTTGCAAAGTTATCAGCAAAACAATAAATAGCCATAATATCATGGCTCCATCATAGAGAAAAGAAAATAAATATTACAAAAGATAAATCAAAACATATTATAGATTCTTCATCTTATAACTTCTTGCTCTATCCTTTTTCATGTGGCATCCGTTTTTTTATTCTTCAATCTCATATAGATCAAAAAGGTTATTTTCTAGTCATTATAAAATTTCATGTATCTCGGAATTGTCTCAAAAACAAATAAAAAACTGTACCAAAAAACACACCTTTTTTGAAAACTGTTTCGCCTTGCTACCGGCTTGCCAAACTTTCAGATCAGCCTAAAATAGATGTTCTGAACCTGCTGAGCCAGAGAATTTGGCCTGCTGACCAGCGCTGAACCTGCGTTTTTCTAGAAATAATGTAGAAAGCAGTTTTTTAATTATATTTTCAACAATTCAAAAACATAAAAATTTTTAAACACAAAAAAAAAAAACAATAGAACTCCAATCATCTCCGTCTTCTAGATCCGCCTTCACTTTGAATAATTATTTTAATACAAAATTTCACAAATTAAAATAAAAATAATAAATCCTAGACAGTGATGATAAAACGCTATCTAATTACATGAAAACTTAGATACAAATTCTAACATCTAAGAAATCATAATCGGCAATAATTAATTAATTAATTAATTATTAAAATATAAATTTAATCAGCCATAATTAATTAATAAACATTCAACACATAATCTCATGACAACATTTAATTATATAGAAACCCTAGAGTGCTAACTTTCTAAAAAAATAAATCCAAGCATAGGAGAGAATAAGATCACATAATCCATGTACAAACATGATCTCAAACTCATAAAATCAACGTAAAAACTAGGCTGGGACGCCAATTGTTGAAAAATAGTACACATCATATTTTAAATCAAAGTATTTTCCAAAACAAAAGTTTGCCATACTAAATACATAAATTAATGACAAATCTTACTAACCTCTTTTGTATACCAAAAGTAGCATGAATCCATGAAGAGAAGAACGTTCCATAAGAGTTGTTGATGCTTACCAGTGTGTGGCCACAAATCAACACCATGTTCGACTACACACGGTCTTTAGACTGCTCTTCCCTACTCGTCTCAGCCTACTTAGACGTACCTACAACAAGAGGAGGGATGCTTCAAGGTAAAGGGGCACCCTAGTGTGGTATCGGACAAGGGCTCTCCAATGCTTAAGGTAGGTGCTCTCGGTAGAGTACGGGAGCATATTAATTAGGAAAGAGCATGTTAGCCTCGACCTGTAGCAAATGCACTTTACTTATAGGCTGCCACTTGAACCAGGTGTTAGGTAGGTTTCACCCACACCTGTGTGTCACATCAAGGCTTGTAAGAGAGCAGGTGACATGTGTCATGGTCTTTGCTGACAGATTAGCCTCCATCTGATAGTAAAAATGTGACCATTTGGAGGCTTTTGTGGCTAGTGGCTGTCTTTTTGCAGGCTCTAACAATCCAACCTAAGCATGTGTCTCACTCGAGGAGGCGATAACTTGTGTCGTGGCCAACGATGGCCCGGTAGAGTACCTTGGTTAGACCAACTGAGCTCTTAGGGGTCAAAATTGCACATCCTAGTGAGTCTTGCCAAGCATATTTGCCAACCACCAAGGATATGTTCCTCGGTGGACTACACCAAGCATACCCATAACAATAGCCCCCCAATGCACCTGGTCGGTGCTTGGTCGAGTGGACTTCCCTAAGAGGGTGTGGTCAGTTAAGGCTAGCCCTAAGGTGGTGTCCCGAGGCATTGGAAGATGAAGAGACATGACGCCAGCTTGGTGGGACACGTGATGACACGTGATTAGGTGTTTCCCTAACGAGCGTAATCATGGCACCTCTTCAATTTTTGTGCCTGAGTTTCACGCCTTAGTCATGGCTATAAATAGGAGTTAGCTCCCCATCATTCCAACATGTAAGCACAACCAAAGTTTGATTTTTTGAGTTTTAGCTATCGAGCTGTAGGTTATCACCTAAGGAATTAAAATTCTGTCCCCAAGCTCTTAGCAAACCAAGTAGGTAATTTCCCAAAAAGGACATTTAAAAATGAGTGACCTAAACGACTCCCAAAACATGAACATTTCCTAGTCAAATAGCAGTACCAATATCGACCAGTTAATGACATAGGAGATTGACATCAAGGAAGTCCCACCTGAGCTCAACAATGCAGTCTGAATGCTGAACTCTTGAGCCTTAACACCCAGACAATCCCTAAGTAGGAATTTTTTGACTTGATAGACAGGAGACACCCAGTTAGGCTGTGTAGGAGTGAGGACCCATATATTAGTGTTACCGCTGCAAGCATGTCTCGAGTTAAAGCCTGAGAACATGCCGGCTTGGTAGTAGCTTCTAATGTGCTGAGCACCTCAGGCTGGGGTATTAAGGTTACTGCCCTAATCACAGGCTGGGAGACCATCGATGTTTTCATCGAGGACCAACCAGCTGAGGGCAAAGAGTTTGAGGAGGCGATCGTTGAAGTCGAGGAAGTCGAGGAGAGGCCAAATGCAACCAGGGTCTAGGGTGTGATAGCATATAGGAGTTCTCGGCCCAACCAAACCTCTATGGCAAGATACACCTTTGCTCACTCGTCAGGTCAACTCAAAGCACTACAACAAAAATATGGCATCCATGATGACGTCAACCTTGTCTTGCCAAGAGAGGGAAACTCGCCATTGAACTCGCTTGAGGGGCCACATAACATTGTATGTCTAGTTTTTTCAAGCCGGGCTTCATTTCCCTTTCCATTTCTTCCTTCGTTGGGCATTAAATGACTTAAACATGTGGCCTATTCAGCTCAACCCAAATTGCTACTACTCCATGATTGGGATGTACATACTCTAAAGATACTACCAGGCAACCGAGATGTCGTGGGAAGCCTTCAAACAAATGTACCAAATGAAGAGGCTTTCCCAACAGTTAGGATGGTATTACTTCACCAGTTTTAATTGGGATTTCATTTTGGGCAACCACGACTCGGACAAGCTATGGAAGTTTGAGTGGTTCCTCGTTGGGGGGAATTATTTAGCCCGAGATGGTGAAGTAGTACCATGGATCAAGAAGTCCTGACAAGGTTCGAGTAAGGGCACATCTGGTCGAAGAGGCCGTAGGTGCCAAATGAGGTTATTTAGAAGTGGAAGATTTGTACACCAAGCCTGAGTCTACTCGGTAGTAGTGCTTCTTGCTTCAGAAGACCAATCTCAACCACTACGGCTAGTTTGAGGGGTCTAGCCTAATAAATCCTTGCCAAATATCCCACTTGCTTGGTCAGCCAAGCAAGTGACAGGTGCCAGGCCTAGCGCCGTGAACATCTTGGGGCCAAGTTCCAGCCGAACCGAGTGGCCAATGAGGGAGCCATCATCGTCTAGTTCCAAGGACTCGTTGAGTGGTTCCCTTGACTTAGGGCCACCCGTCGCTGATGAGGACCTCGAGGAAGTGATATGGTACCTATATTCATCACACCCATTCTAGCTCAGGGGTAAACTCTAAGTTTTTTTTATTTTCTAAGCTCGCATTGAATTGGTGATTTCTTGTCGCAGATATGTCTTCTCAGCAAATATCCAACGAGGAATGGCAGACAATGATGGAGAACCTCCATTGTTTAAAGTGGAAGGCGGTAGGCAAGTTGAAGAGGAAAAGGACCCCGAGGACCGAATAGCCTATAGCACCCGAGTGGCCGTACGTCCAACCGCCGCTGACCAAGTTTGATGGATCATCTAGCCGAGACTGTCTACACACAGCGGTCCTTGTTGCATCTCCACCTTTGACCAATCCCTTAAGGAGATATCCTCTTACTCGGTGACTAATGGTTGAAACCATCAGCGATGCCATGCCAAGGGAGGGGTTTTTGGAGAAAGTCTAGGAAGAGAGCTTATCGGACTGCTTTTAGTCTGCTTTCCGTGCCTTACTTAAGGTGTGTTGAGTTTGAATCTTGAGCTTCTCATTACTTTGCACTTTCTTCTATTCTAACCATCTTTCTTCTTTAGGCCTACACCTTCTTGAAGATGGCAGACATTATTGGAACACGTGAACTTGGCTTTGAGAAAAGGAAGGCCGAGAAGGCAGACCTATAGAAAGTTGAGGCGAAGAAAGCACTCGAAGCAAAGGAGGCCGAGCTCAACCAAGGGAAGGCCAACACAACTCGTGCTAAGGATGAAACAAAAAGGGCCTAGCAGGAAGCCAATCAGGCAAGGGCCAAGGCTAACCAAGCTCGGGCCAAGTTATAACCCTCCAAGGAAGAGCACGAGCCCTTCCTAAAGGAGGAGCTGCCTAGCCGACTTGTCCAAGCAGTCGAGGAGTTCAAGACGTCAATGGAGTATGCGGACAACTACTACCTCGAGATAAGAGATTTGCGTGACTACCTTCTGAAGAAGCATCCCGAGACAACTACCCTAGACTAGTCCTTGATAGTCGATCCGGAGGCAAATAAGGAGGCAAAACAGGCCAACCGGGACATGGTGGTGGATCTAGCACCGAGGACAGGAACAATGAAAATAAAGATCCTAGGGATGGGGCCCAGGCCTAAAAATATTTTTGTAATTGTGTTTTGTTTGGGCTAGGGAGATGCTTGGTTAGTTGTACCTCCTAGAGACAATTTTATATTTTTAATTTTAATGAAATTTTACTTTCATTCACCAAGTTTATTGTTCCTTAGAAACACAACTTCTTCATCTTATTTTCCAAGCACAACGATTCTCATATATGAAATGTTAATTTCATTTTTTTACAAGTTAAATGTTTCTCAGGAAATGAAATGCTGATTTCATTTTTCCCAAGTTGAAAGCTTCTCAAAAATGAAATGCAATTTCATTTTCACCAGTTAAAAGCTTCTCAGGAATGAAACAATTTCATTTTTCTCAAGTTAAAAGCTTCTCATAAATGAAATATTAATTTCATTTTTCCCAAGTTAAAAGCTCTTTGGGTGAAGTTAACTACAAGGCCGTGTGGTACACTGTAGCCTTCATTAGACTTGTTTAAGTTCATTTGAACTTTTACAAGTCTAATTATGTTGGGGAGTTTTGTTCCCCAAAATCATCGCCGTGTTAGGGCAACTCTTGGCTAGGTCGTCTGCATGGTAGAAGACTAGTAAACTAGTTTTTCAAGTCCACTTATGGTCAGTATCGTGCCGACAAGTCCCCTAGTCTAGTTAATTGGGATAACTCCCCCTCTTTGGGAGTTACAGTCCGGTCCCTTGGATAGGAGTTAGGGCGGCCTCCCCTCTTTGTGGATTATGGCCTTTTTAATAAAAATTGCTTGAAGGAATTCTCTAATATGGGTATTTTCATTAGCATTTCTTTTTTATATCTCGGCTCTGCTTAGTAGCACTAGTGACAAAAGAATGAAGCTAGAGGTCAAAAAATGAGTTTTTGCTTTTGTTAACAATAAAATCTTTTCAAGTGCTTGACATTCCAAGGGTGGCCTAACATGTTCCCTTCCATGTTTAGAGCTTATATGTGCTTGGCCGTATGATTCCAATTACCTTGAACGGACCATCCTACTTTGGTCCGAATGACCTGAGCCTGGGCTGCTGTTTAATGACCTTTTTGACCACTAAGTCACTAACTTTAAAACTTCTCAATTGGACCCACTTGTTATGATACCGAGCAACTACCTGGTTTTGTGTTGCAGTGTAGATTATCGCCCGATCTCTTTTCTCCTCAAGTAGATCAAGCTTGAACATCATGATTTTGGTGTTTCGAAGCTCATCAAACTTTTCAATTTTGAAGCTCAATACACTAACTTCAGTTGGTATAACTCCTTCAGTCCTATAGATGAGCTAGAATGGAGTCTCCCCTATGGCAATCGGGGCTGTTGTTTGGTATGCCCAAAGCACCTGTGGGAGCTCGTCGATCCACGAGCCTTTGAGGTCCTCAAATTTTTTCTTCAAGTTATCCTTGATTGCTTTGTTGACTACTTTAACCTACCCGTTGCTTTGAGGATAGCCGGGTGAGGAGAATAACTTCTTGATCCCAAGCTGCTTACATAGGTGGAGGAGACTTGACAATTCGAATTACTTGGCATTGTCGGTTATAATGGTGTGTGGAATTCCAAACCTACAAATGATGTTTTTCCAAATAAAGTTGGTGCACTTTGCCTTTGTCATGATGGTGCATGACTTGACCTCCACCCACTTAGTGAGGTAGCCTATGCCACCATGCAATTTTGAACTATGACCGAGCTTGGGGAAGTGGTCCGATCAGGTCAACAACCTATTTGGCAAACAGCCAGGTAGATGTTACCGAGCTAAGTGGCTCGGCATGGCTTCCAATTGCCCGACCAAACTGTTGGCACTTAAGGCATTTTGTGCAAATTCTTTGTAATCTTGCTCCATGGTCGGCCAATAGTACCCTTGACGGAGGCACTTTTGGGCCAAAGAACACCCCCTTTGTGGTTGCCGCATAGCCCCTCATAGATTTCCTTCATTAGATATTGAGCTACTTTGAGCCCTACGCATCTCAAGCATGGGGTAGTGGAGCCACGTTGTTAAAGTTTTCCCCTAATCATTGAATACTAGCCCGAGCTATTATGGATTCAACGGGTCTATTCTTGATTGCCAGGCAATTTAGCTGTGGTCAGGTATTGGATGATAAGGTCCATCCAGGTGGTTTGTTGCTCTTCTGCTACACTAGCCTCTTCTTTGGTGATGCTTGGCTTGGCTAATCTCTTGATCAGGACTGATGTCAATTCATTGTCGCCTAGTCTTGAGGTAAGCCGAGCAAGTGCATCGGCCTCAGAGTTTTCAGATCTCAGGATTTAATTGAAAGAATATGCTTTAAAACTATCCCAACAATGCATTAACCTCTCTTCGATAGGCAGTCATGGATTCTGTTCAGGCTTTAAATCCCCCGATAACCTACTGGATGATAAGCATGGAATCACTGTGAACACATATGCGGTCCACCCTGAGGTCTTGCGCAATCCTAAGGCTAGCCAGGAGCGCTTCGTACTCAGCCTTATTGTTGGATGCTTTGAAGTCAAAGTGAAGGGCGTAAATAGCTTTATAACCATCCAAGCTGGTGAGGACTGGACTGATGCCCGACCCATCAGCACAAGATGATCTGTCCATGAAGAGCTTCCATTTGGGCCCCAGCTCAAAAATGTCATTGCTTCCACTGCTACCGGGGAAGTCTTGATCTTTGACAGGAGCTTTCTCGACTGAAGGAGTGCTTTACTTGGAATCCGTAAGTTCTGTAATAAAATCAACCAAGGCTTGTGCCTTAATGGCTGTCCTCGAGACAAAATGTATATCATATTGCTTGAGCTTGAGTGACCACTTGGCCATCAATCAAGATATCTCTGAACTTTGGAGGACCTATCGCAAAGGGTACTTAGTCAAAACTCGAGCTGTATGGCTTTGAAATTATGGCCGGAGCTTCCGAGAAGAAGTAATAAGAGAAAAGGTGAGTTTTTTGAGTAAGGGGTACCTCTCCTCGGCACCTTGAATGGATGGCTGGTGTAGTAGATCGGCTTCTGAACACCATCTTCTTATCAGATGAAGACCAAGCTCATGGCTTGCTCAAACATGACTAGGCAAGCATAGAGTATCTTTTCCTGTAAAGGTTTGGATAGGAGCGAGGGTGTGGCCAAATATCTCTTGAGGTTTTGAAATGCTTCTTCACACTCCCTACTAATATGAACCCCGCCGACTAACGCGACAAGACCCGATACCAAATCTGGAATCGAACCCCTAATCCCTTAAGACACACATTTGTTAAGCCTTGACCCGTAATCTAGAGAGACACGAACCAAGAACCACAGATAGGAAGACGCCACACCTAGAATTTGCAAGAACACTTAAATTCTAAATGATAAGTCTGCTTGTTGAACGCCACAAGATTAATCTTGATAAGTTCAAAGAGTCTTCTTAAGAAAATAAGAAGAACGCAAAAGAATCTCGCCAAAAGTCGTGAATAATGATCTGCTTTATTCCAATTAGAATAGTGAATTGTTTACAATTATATAGGAACGATTTTCAGCCCAAAAGAATCCCTAATTGAATGTTGACTTAGAAAATCCCTTAATTGGCGCTTTCCCATGCGAAATTAAGGCCTAAAATCCGACTTTGCTAGCTGTCATCTAATAGAAATAACATAAAAGGAAAGTAGCTAATTTTATCCCTTAAAATGAGCCTAACCTAATCTAGAAAAAAAAGGAAAATATCCAAGTTTGTTTTCTTGCCTAACAAAACCGAGTTTGGCAATTAAGAAATTACGAAAAATACATTAGGAAGATAATTTGATGACGAGACTCGAACTTGACGACAAGGCACCCATGTGTCGATCCAAAATAGGAAGGTTTTTTGAAATTATAAGTTTGCTCCACAATTTACTGGAATCATGCACCATCATCAATGTGAATCTTCTAGAACCTTAGT